>UELV01086241.1:3777-14410 GCA_900490015.1 Megastigmus stigmatizans | reverse complement strand
TATATATATATTATTTGAATAAATATTTTAAATTTAATTAGTTTTTTATTATTAATAAAAATAATTTATAGGTTACGTGCACCTACAAGCGAAAGCACGGATTTTTTAAATGCTGCCAAATTGCCCGCAATATGCCAGCATAAAAGCTGCGTAATGCCGACACATCGGCGACACGCATGTCGGCAATTTTAGAACACGACACGTTCTCGGCACATTGGGAGCAATTTGACGTCCCAAAGCCGGGGCACCTGAACGTCCACCGTGCCGCTCGCATGCTGTCGTTATGACAGCATAGTGCCGACTCAATGTTTTCTGAGTGGGTGGGTAGTATACCGTGCTTCCAAAGTGTAGCCATTTTGCGAACATTATAACCTTTTTAAATCAATGAACACAAAATGATTGCATTATGGAAGCACATCATGCTAGCACGGTGTGTCTGAGTCGTGAAAACAAGTTTAAAATTTTGAGCAACACGCGGTAACATAATGTAAGCATTTTGAAGACACGGCGGGAGCACCCGACAAAAGTTGACATGATGTGAGCATAGTGTCTGCATGGCGTACGAGCACGCCGTGCGCCTAGTCCGAACGGCACGCGGTGTTTGTTGGGCAGGTTGAATGTTGGCAGCGCCATGCCGATACCCAACAAACACTATTACCGCACAATGTACGCACGTTGTGTGCATGTGTAGAAATCCGTGTTAGCACGTTGATGTCCAAGTACATCCGCATTACTTCAACATTGCGAAGGCACAGCGTGATAACATGGCGTGCACGCGAAGTGCTGTCACTTTATACACCATGTGGTCAATCCATGCTGTCACCGTGCTTGCGCATAACCAGCATTATTTATAATAATACGCGCGCGTGTACGCTCCCAAAATACTTCCATAACCTCAAATCAAAGTAAAACTATTTTACAATTATCTTTTAGGAAAAAAATGTTCCAAGCATGATCATTATAATGATTAATCCTCAAGCTGATTGCAAAGAACAAACTTTCAGTTGGCTGACTGAATCAAAACTGTGATTTTTTAATATTTTTTTATAATTGTTTTAATTGAAATCGTTTTTACTGGTATAATTGTAATGGTTATAATAGAAAATTTTCATAAAAATATATTTACGAATACAATTGATTTTCATTAATCAATATATCAAGACTTCTATAGAAATGACAATGGTTTAAAGAAATATCTCAATAATGTATTCTAATATGTATTGCTATAAAAAAAATTGTCATATTTGACAACACAATAATAGCTATACTTATGTATAACAATTGTTTAAAAATTCTATATCTGCATGTAATTAATTATTTAAATTTTCTCGATACCAATTATTAGATACATTGAATATTATACATCAAGATTTTCAGAGAAATGATAATACATACAGTGCTTATGATTCAAAAATCAATATCAAAATTCCAAGCAGTCTATTTGAAAAAATAATACTTTTCAAATATTATCTTCTGATGTCCAATGGTTCCTCTTCCTTATGAGATGCATTATTTATCCTGTAGTAGTCTGACAGCATAGGCATCTAGTTTTACAAGCACCAGCCCAAGCCTCCTTGCACCATCGCCCTTGCACAGTATCACTCGGTTGGATATGGATATACATGCAACAAATAAAAAACAAATTAAAGAAAGGAAATTTTTTCTCTCGCTCGCGAGTAGGCGAGGTTATGCTATCTTTTGCTGTATATAATGCAACAATAATTCTTGCCATAAAAAACTCAGGCTGATGAAAATCTCAGATTCGCTTTATAGGAAATCAATTGAAACTCAATTAAATTTAATCGTTGTCGGTTTGAAGCCGCCAGACACTTTTAATTTGAGAAAATTCTAAACACAAAGATTCTTCGTCTAGCAGCTTCCACCTCGATGAGGAAAGTGAAAAATTCAAAATGACCGAATGCCGCGCAACACGGTACAATCGATGTATGAAATTTATGAAGAATTTTACATTCACTGTATATTATTGTTCGAAATGTGCAATGTTAATTAATTATTAGAGCCATAAACCATTAAATTTTCTTTATTTATTTCATAGTAAATAGAATTTTTTACAGCGTTTATTATAAATTGTATATTTTAGTATACCGTGCTTCCAAAATGTAGCGATTTTGCGAACATTCTAACCTTTTTAAATCAATGAACACAAAATGATTGCATTATGGAAGCACATCATGCTAGCACGGTGTGTTTGAATCGTGAAAACGAGTTTAAAATTTTGAGCGACACGCGGTAACATAATGTAAGCATTTTGAAGACACGACGGCGAGAGCACCCGACAGAAGGTGACATTATGTGAGCATAGTGTCTGCATGGCGTACGAGCACGCCGTGCCCCTAGTACGAACGGCACGCGCGTGTTGGGAATGTTACCTGCGGGGTAAATCGCTATATCTTCCGTCGGTATAATGTATATACGTGCAGCGCACGGTTGAGCTGTGTTAACTTCTATATAGGTATACTATTCAACGAGCGATGGGCGCTAATAAGATCAGCCACGGCTATCGGCAGTAAAACACAAATGAAATAGAAACGACTGCATTTTGGTTATTAGGTAAATCGGGGTCGAAAAAAACGACTTTCAAATTTGCAGCTTCCTAGGTCCAGAGGTTCCATGCGAAAACAGAGTTTCAAAAATTTATTTGCTTATATCTCGAGAACGACTTAGGCTAGAACAAAATGGTTTACACCAATTGAAAGAGCGTAAAATTTTACATTGGAGTAATTTTTTATTCGATTTCGTTGAGTGTAAAGTTTCGAGATAATTAATAGAAAAGAAATTATCTCAACTCTCCGTAGTGAGTGGGGTAACCAGTACGGCAGTACTCCAGAAACAGAGTAGCCGCTGCACACTACTGTTAGTGGCACTACAACACCGCTCTTGGCGCGGCGGTTTCCCCAGTCTTTTTTCCGTGTACACACATAAAATATTTGAACAAGTGATCTATTAAGTTCAGAATTAAAATGAAACCATGGTATCTGCTTCAATAAATAATAATAGGAAATTCCTTATTCCATATTAAAAGAATAAAATGATAAGTAAGTGTAAGGTAATAAGAATAATGCGATTTCCGGAAATCATAACCCTGCTTTAAAAAATCGGGTGATTTTTCACCTGACTTTTTGACACGAGAAATAACCTGATTTCTCCTGTGAATGAACACTTTCATTCAGATCTATCGTGACATATAAGTATGTGTTACCATTCGGATGATAACACCTAAGTGAAGTTATTTACATCTTAATAATTTTTTAACTAAATAAGAAAACGCTAAAATGTAAATAACTTAGCTTAGGCCCCATATTTAGGTATTATCATCAGGATGGTAACACATACATATCACGCTAAATCTGACGTAATGCGAGTTTTAAACATTTTACTTTATTATTAAAAACTTAGTGATTTCTCACCTGATTTTTTAAAGCAGGGAGTATTTTAAACGTATATGTACGAAAAATATTTTGCTTAGTAAAAATTATTAATACGCTTATTGCTTCAATATCTCGACGTACTTATATATTTGTAAAACTTTTATAACCTATTTTCAATATATACGTTTATATTTATATGCATACGGATGAATGTTTACATTATTCTGATGATAGCATTAAGAATGTATGATTATTATAAGAGCGTACTTATTTTGGAAGTTTAATTGAACAAATGAAAATTGCTTGAATAAATTTATTCGTTCAGCTGTAGTTAGAGTTACATGCTGTAGAGACATTTGCGAGGCATATTCACGTATATTATGTATGCACCCTGACAAAAATATACACTGGAAGTAAGTATAGAAAACTTATTGTTTTACGACGCAATAGTTGAATGAAATAAAATCTGCTTAGCCTAAGTATAAATTGGTTACATGCAAGACTGCAACTTTTATCGACGATTACGTATTCTAGAATTTAAAGCCGTTTTTAAATTTTGTTTTATTGAATGTACTGATTCTATTTCGGGAAATAGGAGTTTAGCGCATATGCTATTTCTTTACATTTGTTCTCCTATAATAATAACCTTATTTACACTTTATAGATTTTAAGTACTTATTATACTGCATGGATTTGTAACGTGAGCAACACATTATAAACAGAATTTTTGAAAGCCTATTTATTTGCAATAATAGTATATTACTTCCCATGGTGTGTATACTATTTTTCTCAAAATTACCACTGTCTCAAACCGACCCCGGTCGGGAAATTAGTACTTTCGCTAGTCTAAAAATAGATTTATCTTGATTCAAGCCGAAATCTGTTACGTATGTGAAACAAGAAACTTTTTACTCATTTCTAGATTATTTTTGTCAGAGCGAGTATGTGTTATACATGTGAATGATACTCCCGACACTCCCACGGGGGTGTATAGGGAGCATCATGCGAATCGAAAGTAGCGAATAGAGACCCAAATCGTATACATCTCGTCTTCTACTCCTTCTCTAAATGTTTATTTTGTTATCGATATAGTTATCGAAAGAACTTCAGTTCTAAGTTTTCATTTAATCAAATATTTTCATCTATTTAAATAATAACCTTGCTTTAAAAAATCAGATGAGAAATTAGGTGAAAAATCAGATGATTTTTCAATAACCCAATTGATCTCACCTGAATAAAAAATTGCAATAAATATCCTGAATCAGATTTAACATGCGTTGTTAAATCGATATTTAGAAAATGTGTACATATAATATACGATTTTTGAAAAAACTTGATTTCGAATGATCATTCGAAAAAATGCTCATTCGCAAAAATTTCATTCGAAAATCAGAATTTAAAAAAATTCTGATAATAGCAAGTATTTTCTAAAAATTAATCTATTCTTTCATACATTTCGTTAAATGCAAAAATACCATCTTTCTTGGTAGGCGATAGGATCGCGGTCACTTTTAGCAATGGTAGTCGAGTTAAGCGCCAGGAAGAGGAAAGCAGGTAATAAAGTAGCACGAAATAGAGAGATGGAGTATAAATGAATTTCCAGTATACTTGCTATTTTGCGTACTGTGTATGCATCACACAGATCCGCCCTCACATCCGGGGTAATCGATAATAATTGCGGGGGAAGAAATAGGAGAGCATACGGTTGACTCTCGTGCTTTCTTCATCTCTCTCTCTCTCTCCCTCTCTGTGCGTTGCAGAGCAGTTACAGCGGGAGAAACCTAAGACAGAGGGTTTATACTTCTCCGAACTGCTCTAGTACTCAGCGAGTTGGCGCTCGCGCATAACCCTAACCTCTTCCCCCACTCTCGCTCTCTCTCTCTCTCTCTCTCTCTCTCTCTCTCTCTCTCACTCACTCGAGGGCTCAGTCTTTGCCAGTCCGCAGTCCGCACCTTTTCTCTGCGAGCCGTTCTCGAACCAATCCCCGCTAACCGACTATCCACGAATTACTGGTAGTCGCAACTCGCATTATACAAAGCCAAGCTCCGCCCATAATCTCCCCACCACTAACGGTACGGCGTGGCCGCAAACAAACACGCTTCGGTGCTGCCTCTTCGAGGAAGCTTTTGAGCCGTTCCCTGCTCGTTTTTCGAGTCAGTCAGCAGTTTGCATCGGCGCCTTCCTCATCGCGCACGCTTCTCTCTCAATCTCACTTTGTATTCTAATTCTACGGTGTTACTACACACTCGTTTTATTATACGAGAAATTGAAGTTTTGTCTAAATAGTAAATAGACACATACAGCTGAGTGCCGGTTCGCGCAGCAAAACACACGCAAATACAGTGTCAGACTAAGAAGAGTTATAATAAAGTTGGCTCTATAGCCAGTGAATGAGTAATCAGTGAATCTGAATATAGATTTAAGTCAGACACGCAATAAATAATTTCACAAGATGATGAACTCGCATCAGCAACATCCTGCCCTGGGTCTGTTCTCGGGACTCGACTTGCACCGCATGGACATGGCAGCGGCAGTGGCGGCCAGTCAAGAACAGAACGCCGCCGCCAATCATCATCACCATCAGCAACAGCTGCACCAGCAACAGCTACACCATCAGCATCAGCAGCAACAGCAGCAGCAGCAACAGCATCATCAGCAGCATCATCAGCATCATCATCACCAGCAGCAGCAGCAACAACAACAGTCAGCTGTTCCGCAGGAGCAGCACATAAAACGCCCGATGAACGCGTTTATGGTGTGGTCGCGCGACCAGCGCAAGATCATCGCCGTCCAGAATCCAAAGATGCACAACAGCGAGATCTCCAAGCGCCTGGGAGCCGAGTGGAAAATGTTGCCCGAGGAGGAGAAGACTCCGTTCATCAACGAGGCCAAGCGTCTCAGGGCAGTGCACATGAAGGAACACCCCGATTACAAGTACAGGCCGCGCAGAAAGCCCAAGGTAACGGTGTCCATAGGTCCCGGCGCTAAACACAACGCTCAGAGTATGCAAGCCGCGGGATTCCCCAGCTTCTCTCTGCCGTACTTCGCCGGTCCGGGAGGTCCGGTCAGTCATCATCCGCACCATCCGCACCCGTTGGATTACGCACCGTTGCCCGGCTATTTCGGCTCAGCGTTCGACGCGGTGCATCTGAAGAACCTGGTGTCGAATGCCGCGCACAGCCAACAGACGACGACGACGGCCGCGGACGTTGCCAATAACAACGCAGCCTCAGCCGCGGCGGTCGTCAGCAGTTTCTATTCGAGCCTGTACAATCCGGCGCAGCAGGGAAAGATGTCGCCCTACAACGTCGCGACGACGGCTTCGCATCTGAGCTCTTTGTTCCCTGGTGCGCATCATCCTATGGCATCGTCGGGTCTCATGTTCCCGGGATCGCAGCTCAGTGCCGGCCAGATGAGTCTCCACAACAGTAGCAGTCCATCCAGCAGTCCCAGCTCGACTCCAGTCTCCTCGACCCACGGATCCTCCACATCGCCAAGCGCACCGAGTCTTGATCTCGATCAGCTGAGGCGGCCCGTGCCCGTCATATTTTAGACTCGATAGACTCTGTCATGGAATAGTTTTATTTTTAAAAATTTTTTTTTTTTTAGATATTATTTGAATACAATTTAGTTTATTAATTTAGTCTTGTTGACGTGGCGCTGAAATACTAATAAAAAAAAATTTATCTTATTGTTCTTGCGTCTTTTCTTTTGGAGAAATTTTATCTTTTGTAATCGCGTAGATGACGCCCATAAGAAGCCCAAGTGAATTTTTCCCTCGCTTTTATCGGTGTTTATATTATTTCTTTGTGAAATATTTTGAGAAAGGACAATTTATTAAGTTTGTGTATTGAAATCCTCCACGTGATTAGGTTGTGAAATTTTTCTTATTTTATCTTATACAGCAATCGCTTTGCATATTACATTCTAATAGAAACGTATCTGTTAGTATTTTCCGTGTATATAATATATTATAAGCATTATTTATTGAGAAACCATGATGAGCACTTTGTATATTGCGGCTGCGAGGCATTAATTTCATTATATATATATATATGTAGCAGGTTATAGTGTTCGAGTATGAGTGTGAGAAGCCAACAGTGAAGATAAAAGAAGTAAAGTAAATCCGATACGTTTCTGTTCGATGTTTATATTTTTTTATCGCGCAAACAAATGTCGAATATATATATCATGTATGTAACGAATACAACCCGCGCCGTCGTCTCATTGTAAATCCAAGTGTGTAAAAGTGCAAATTTGCGCCACATAGTTTAGGAAGTGTATTGCCAATGAACAACACACATTCCAAGCGAGTAAAATCTGTTGATTTGCCGTGCATACGCATATATATGTATGTGTGTGTGTATATCGCTACGCCCTGGAAGTGGCTTCCCATTAACTGTGATTTCATCGCTATGTTATAAGTGAAAAAGTAAAAATTAGAGGAACCAGGGAAGGTGTACGGATCGGCAATAGGTGATTGTGAAGCGACTGGGTTAAAAATTTGGAATTGTAAAAAGTATTAAGTATAGCTGTATAGTAATGGTTACCTTGCTCGATTGTATCAGCGATTTTGTTCTGCGATGAAGGGACACACACACACACGAGACGAATGAATTATTTATTACATTCCTAATGCATGATGAACTTTAACGACACTGTCCATACTAAGTTAATTTTTACGTGCAAGGATCAATTGCGTTTTAACAAGATTTGTTTTATCAGAACATAGACAAACGTTTGTCTCCTGCGACCGAAAACCTCAATGTGTCTTCATGTTTAGTGAAATTGTTTAAAGATACCCTAAGGATCTAATAAAAAATTGAAAAATATGCATGTGTTTTATTTCCAGAGCATGCGGCTTGTGTATATCCATCTTGAAACCCAATATATATATATATATATATATATATATAGAAGACAGTTTTACTTTTAATTAAATTGATTATATTTTCATTTTAAGCTAATATATTACATCAAGGTTTTGAATCGAAATCTTAAGTAGCCAGTTCATCAAAGAAAAATACTCAGTTGTACAGTATATAATAAATCTAATATTCATCGTCGTCTAGCTTAATAATTTATCATGTACATCTTAATTGTTACAAATAAATATTGTTATAATTCATACAACGAAATTCAATGTCATTATTACAATATTTATCCTGAACATGCCTTCAACCTTATATCCTCACATTATTAATGATAAAACTTTAAACATGTCAAAGAAATAAAAAAAAACACGTTAAATTTATTATATTACCAAACGTGAGTAGAATAATTTAAATAAATAATTGTATATTCTGAATGCCACATTGTTCAATAAATAGCTTATTCAACAAAAACACTGACTTAATAGTAAAAGAATAATTTAGTATGCTTAAAAGAATAATTATAATAACAGAAACTTAATCACGTTTCGAGGCTATGTTTAAAATATTTAGAGATAAGCCCGAACAAAAATTTCAAGTCGTAGGATACTATTATAAAAATCGTATGCAATGCAAAGCTAAATGATATAAACTTAAAAAAAAAGTTTAATGAATACACAAACAAGCATTAATCTTTGAGTGCAGCTCTTGCACACAATCGGCCATAAATCAACAAACTATTAGCGCAAAGGAAATGTCCGCGAACTATTCATCAAATGGCAAGCGGGTGAAAAAAAAGGCGCAAAGGGAGAAAAAAAAAGAATCGAAATTTCATTATATCATACCAAAGTTGACACAATAACTCATTCTATACGCTCGATAAAACTAACCCTTTCAACTCGCCTAATTTAATGATCGTCGCTCCCTCTCTCTCTCTCTAACACATTGAAGGGTGAACTCCCCGAAAGTCCGGACAGAGACGTAGCATGCACCGCAATATAATCTCTCCTCTTTCTCTCTCCCCGTGAAGAGAGAGAGAGAGAGAAGTCGAGAGGGTAATAGTCGTCGATGGTGCAGCGCGCAGGAGAGAGAGAGAGAGAGAAGTGCAAAGAGAGAAAAAGAACGCGCGGCGCGGCGGCGGCGGCGGTCCGGCACTCGTCGGCTTCCACGCAGAAACGGCCAACAGAGCCAGCGGGGCTTCTCTATACACATTCGGCTGCGAGCGCGCGAAGGGAAGTGACGGTGAAAAGGAGCCGCACGCAGCGCTCACAATTGCCCTCTAAACAGAGGGTAGTTACGGGGAAAAGTTAGCTCTCGATAGATGGATGGATGGCTGGATGCATTCGTATATGTATATGTGTATGTGTGCGTAGGGTGGTTGCGAGATCCGGTAGATGAATTGTACAGAGGAAAGGGCGCGGACAGGGGATAGCCTTAGGATTTGTAGAACAAAAAAAGTAATAAGGGGTGAGCACGGGCTTGAATTTTCTATTGCGCGCGTCGATATACCCCGTCAAACGTTTGTGTAACGGAGTAGTGAGAAATTTCACAGATGGACTGTAAACAAAATTGATATTTTCATAAACGCTCGCGCATATAATACGTGTGATAGGATTTACTAGTGGCTCTTCGATTTTTGATATCACGCTTTAATCTTTTTAATTGCTTAAATCTTTTTAAAATTTGAGCTGTATATTTTTTCTAAACATTTGGTTAATATGTATAAGTTATGAAGATATTTGAGTTTTTCTATTTTTGAGTTTTTTTTTTTAAATAATTTTAATTAAAGAATGGTTTTATATATATTAATATATTAATATTTAATTACAAATTTGAGGTTATGTTACACTCAAACATATGGATAGTTTTTCATATACTTGGAATCTCTTTTAATCAACATTATTTGATTAAAAAGATTTATTTTGAAGTATTTCTAATAGAATTAAATAAAGCATTTTTATGATTAAGAATATAGAAAACAAGTACGTTTTACTATATAAATGCGATTTTATTTGAAAAAATAAGAAAGTTGGAATCATAAGTTTTTGTAACATGAAAATGGTAAAATAAATTTTCAAATTTTAAAGTTATTTACAAATAATTTGTGTATATTTATTACAAAAATTAAATATATATTTTTGTTTTGAATAAGGAGACTAATATAAAATCTAAAGAATGTATTTAAAAATTTTTTATATTTATTAAAAGTGCAATCGATGTTCAAATATTACGGGAAAAGTTTTTTCATGATTCTAAAATATTTTTAAAATTTCTAAATTTTTTATATAAGAGTTGAAAATTTCCAAATTTTTTAACTTTTTTTCGTGAAAAACACGCCATATGTTTTTCAGGAGTATTTTAACAAAAAATCGG
>UELV01086168.1:0-14740 GCA_900490015.1 Megastigmus stigmatizans | reverse complement strand
AAATATTTTGATTTATAAACATGTAAAATATAACTGTTAAAAACGTATGATCTAATTCTATCTATAGACTAGGCTTTTTTTTATTTTTTGTAAAACTATTCAACTACAAAAAAGAGTTTTTATATCGTGTTTTTATTTTAGATTAAAACGTGAAGATTAATGCTTTGAACGTAGTGAATTTACTATTAGCATATTTTCAAAGTTTAGAAATACCAGATAGCGAGACTAATTTCAAGGAAATCGAATTATCTGAAAAGATAAAACAAATATTAATGGATGCCGCATACGAGTTTAATGATGTTGAAATGTTTGTTGAAGAGACGTTGGATTTCCACGAAGAATATAAAGACTGTGAAGCTCAAATAGTCGAAGATGAAATACAGCATCACTTTCCTGATCCTGATTTTGCACCAACAAATCAGTGTACAAATGATGTCGAAGAAGTCTCATGCCGCCGAATTCCGATCTAGTCTGGTGGAGCAGCTTTCTCTCCAGAGCCAGTAGATCTATAGGGACTTCTCCCCATGGACTCCCGCGATGGGCAACACCGCAGATTCCGAGACCATACGGTACGAGGACGTGATGCGAAGGGCCTCTCTTCGCTGCTCTGCGGCTATCCTCTTCCTGTACTTCTCTATCCGCAGCGCATGAGCCCATATTTCCGCCCCATAGAGCAGACATGATCTGATTGAAAAACATTTGCGCAGCTTAAACATCGCAAACGATGACCATAGCTATGTCTTCTGCATACCCAACCAGAAATCCCCTCAGGCATCTCCATGCGTAGAATTCCGTCAAAGAAAATGTTCCATACGTCGGCACCAAGCAGACCCCTCAGATACCTTCGGATCGTACGGAGCATGTATTCGGGGATATAGAAATCATGCTGCATTGCGTTTAAGGCTACCAGGTAAACGGAGCGAGAAAAGTGGTTTGCTCTCCTCGTAGCCCCAGCCGCATCTTCAACCTCCTCGATCGCGCCAACGGTCGATCTTCCACTCCTGAAGCCGTATTGTCTGTCGGACAGGCCACCAGCATCTTCCACGGCTTACTGAAGTCGAGGTCGAATGATCCCCTTCGAGGAGTTTGCCCGCGGTATTCAGCATGCTCAAGAGTCTGTATGAAGAAGGGCTACCCGGAGGCTCCTTCCTTTTGTCGAACAGGACAAGTTTCGCCACGTTCCAGCGAGCACAAAATGGACCACCCTTCGAGCAGGAGTTATACAACTCGAGTAGGAGGTTTGGATGAATTTCATCAACAGCCTTCAGTACCTCAGCTGGAATTCTGTCAGGTTCCGGCGCCTTGTTGTGTGCCCCACAAAAGGGGATACCCAGATTCTGCATGACGATATTATACCCTAGCCTTCATGGACCCTTATTCAGATCCGCATAGAGCGCTTTCCAGAATTTGCACTGGCTTGATCTTAAGGCTCGTCGAAGCTCTTTTCTGGCCGTTTTATACGTGGTTAGTTTTTCGTTCAGGTTGTCGTCTCTGGCTCTTTGCGCAGATCGGCGCAGTCGCAGGTACTTGTGCCTCAGCTCCACTATCTCGCCCGTCCACCAAAGATCGTTTCCTTGCAAGCGCGGAGGATAAGATACATAGTAGCGTCCATTACCGCCTCGGCTCCCTCGGAAACAGCGAGGCCATCTGGTGTGCTTCAAAAGTTCGCTGTGCGCGTCCTAGTGCCAGAGATAGCTTTGCGATATCCATCTTTTGTATATTCCACCTAGGGAGACCACCCACATCTGTGACGGTCTTCCATCACGGACACGAAACGTAATGTACTGATGATCACTGGCAGTGCAGTCCTCGATCACCCGCCAGTTATCCATGTGGGCACTCGGGTTTTCCGATGCTAGGGAGACATCTACTATTGTCTCCCTATAGCCGGGTCTCCTGAAAGTAGAGGAGAGCTCGGGTTAAGAACCACCAGTCACAGTCATGACACCACTTCCATGACTCGCCTCCCTCTGCAGTTCGGCTGTTCCATTCCCCATTCAATAGCTTTCGCGTTCAAATCTGCGGCTACTACCATCTCATCCTCCATTTCTCTTACAGCGTCTTCCAGGCCATCTAACCTGGCCTAGAATTCATCTATGATTTCGTTTCGCGTAAAGTAGCAACTCACGTATGTCACGTGCCCGCTCCTTACCCAAAGGAAACCATTTCCAGATCCATGGCACGCAATGCCGAAGTCTCGCGGTTCAGAAATCCAGATGGCCGCTATCCTAGTTTCATCGGAAAACAACCCCGGTTCACTCCTGCTTCGAAACTGCTCGCTGATAAGAATGATATCAGCGGTCATTTCGGAGCAGCTCTGGGCCAGTAAGTCGTGAGCAACCTTGCTTCTATGTAGATTGCCCTGCAGAACCCTTTTCATTGTGTCGTCCGAAGCATTGCCGCGTGATATGCCGTGCAGCCGCTCGATCCGAGAATGTGCTGGCGCATTTCCGGATCTTGTTCAGTTTCGCAAAGGAAACACAGAGATTCTGCCCCCCTGCAGGCTGAAGCTCGGTGTCCTTCCACGCCGCACTTGAAGCAGCAGGTGTTCCTGTCCTGTCCTTTGCAATCTCGGCCATGATGACCGAATTCTTAGGCGAGCTAACTTTAGTAATCTATTCGCCTTAACCTTGTACAACAACATGAATGCTTTGCATTTCTGCATGCGTTGGGTCTGGTCCCCGTTACTTCGATTCCTCCGCTGAGTTTCGGAAGAGCAATCTTCAGAGCCTCTAGGACTTTAGTCTGGGTGAAATAGCAATCAAGGTCCAGGATTTCCAGGGTAGTCCTGGGAGCCAGCTCCCTTATACTGCCTCTCTTTCCGACCGCCCTTTTTAGGTCGTCCTAGAAACTCGACATGTTCTCGGCGGTAGTGTTCCTTAACTCGAGAAGAACCGTACCGACGAGACCTTCGGGGCCACAGTACTCGAGCTTGACACTTTGACGGACAATACCTAGAACGTTAGCATAGGTCTTGCCATCAGCAGGCCTGAGACCTTAGCCCCGGGCCTGATCGTCTTTCGACGCCATCCGCTGTTCGACGATTGTGTAACAAACCTCCGTCGAGGTTGTTTTATTTTTACGGACTCTATCGGAATGCTCAGGGAGCCAGGGTAGTTGATAGAGGTTAGAATCGGATTGCGGTAAAGACAGGAGAGTAACTAGGTTTACTCAGTGAATTAAATGAAGCTCGTTGCTGAAACAATTAAAGAAATAACTACTTAATATTTCGGAGAACCGTTTATCTTAATGTTTAGTGCTACGCATTAAATATTATCGCACGCAAAAATTAACACGCAATTCTATTACCAAATAAGGAAGAACTGCAATTAAGCAGTTTTATCAGATTCCTCTTTATGCGAGTATTCGCTTTCGCAGTACATACTTAACGTATACTCGACTTATTTTAATTCAGATATTCTAATTCGAATATTTTCTTTCATTTAATTATTATTTATTATAAGTCTAACTGCTATGTATGCATAAGCATTGTTGCAATTGTCCAGTGGGTTTGCTCGCAGATTCCTTCTTCGCTTACTTCTTCTTTTTGGCAACTGTGGTCCAGACCTCTTGCTCCGCGGCTGCTGCCAGTGCCTCAATCCCTTCTGGCTTGGATGTCTCCTTCCTTCTTTTCCTATTTTGGCTTTCCTCAGTCATCTCTGTGGGAGAGACTGAGTTCTACCTCTTTGTTTGAGGCGTCTCTTGCGGTTGGACTTTGACCGCCCCAGATTTCTCTCTTAACCTCTTTTTGGCAACAAAGTCAGTCCTATCTTCCTCTAACGCCTCTATCTTCTCCTGAAGTATTGGAAGTCCCTCTTTAATGGTTCTATTGACGTTGGCCTTCTTCTTTGTTGATGCCAACATCGCTTTTATTACTTTCTTCAAGTCCGCGACGACATTATCGAACCTAGACTCGACTGCCGTAAGGTCCCGTCGTAGAGTCGCTGTTTCCTCATCGATACCGATCACTCCTACGCCGCAGTTACCTGCAGTATTCCCAGTGTACAGACTATACTTACTGCTGCCAGGCCCGTTTCTTCCTTGCTCCTGTTCGTTGCTCGTTTCCATGATGCCAGCTCACCTCTGCTCTTTTGAGTCTCCCACCCCAAACAAGGTGTTCAGCTCTCTGCAGAGTTCCCAGCAAGCGTCACAAGACGAAACGCCCTCATCGATGCCGATTGGCAGGTGCTGGCTAGATACCGGTATCCCATCTTACCGTCAGCGGGAGCCAAAGGTTGTTTAGTCCTCTTCGGTATTACCTCAGATCGCTTCCCCATCCAGGATCTCCTTTTGGCAGCTCACGAGCCGCACCGCACGGCAAACGCAGAGGTTCGCCATTAGTTGAGATTAGCATTTCCCTCGTTCATACTTGCCAGATTCATATCCGCATGTGTTCGAGAATAGCCCTTCTTACGATACCCGTTTTACGGGGCCCCTGCGACTTGTGCCCCACATGCGATCTGGCCGCTGCATGCTGCCCGTTTATAGAGGTCTCCAGGTACGCGTGCCTTCCTACAGACAGTTAAGTAAGAGCGTGTACAGCATTACTCGCAGTTGGTAAGTGATACAAACCTAAATCTTTTTTTAAAATGTAGAGGGAACCTCTTCCTTTGGCGCAATTGTATTAGTATCGAGTCCAATCACCACCAGCTTCAGTAATCACTTGGCATCTACGAGGCATACTTTCTGCCAAATTTTCGGCGTATTCGAGGAAAAGTGCTTTCCAAATGCGTCGAAATTCTCGGGACAGCTGCTCTAAAGTAAGGACACGTTTTCCTCGAAGCTTCTGCTAAATGTAGGCCCAGACGTTTTTGATGGGATTAGCATCAGGCGATTGTGATTGGGTGCGTGCAGAGGAACACTACCTCGAAGCGTTTCACATACGTAGCACTCATTGCGGTTTACGTGCTTCTCTAACAAAAGATCAACATCGAATGGAATTTTCTCATCAAAACGCCAAAGGCAGAGGTTCCATCTAGATTGTAAAAAAAGATTTAGGTTCACTTACCGACTCCGAGTAATGCTGTACACGCTCTTACTTAACTAAATGTACGTCTTTACATAACCGGTCAAGATCCGTTTATAGAACCCACGGCTTCGACTGCGGTTGACATGTAACTTACATACTCGGCTACCCTTTCTTCTTCTGCAGCCCAACTCCGTTTCGTGCGCAGTCTATGAAGAAGATCCCGTTCATTCGTTCCGTGTTCATCAGTTACACATGCATATCATACATTCATTCATAGAAATGCCGTCTCGTAAGCCCTTCACCCGGCTAGCTGTGAAACCAATCTTAAGACCTTAGCAAATCCACATTTTATATTGATCATTGTAAAATTTAATATTTTTTATCTGTAAGTATTAAAATAATTTTAATCCCATATAAAAATGATTCAATAAGTTTTTCCATTTAACATATGAAATAATTAATCCAGTATTTCTTAAAAACAAAGTAAGAATCAATTGTCTTTAAAAATTTCTGTGCATTAGGGCAAAGAATTAGCAATGAGTCGCGTGTAAGCTAGCTGTTCATTTGACCCTGCCCCTCCGCGTCCGGTAAAAGCATACGCGCGATTGCGAGTCGCGGGCGCCTCTCCCCATTTTGTTGCGTTTCTCTTTTTCACCTTTCTTCGCCGCTTCTTTCACCTGTTGATTGACTTATCTTACAAACTTTGAACAATTAATAACTAGGAAACTACTTGTCGGATCAAAAAACGAGGAAGATACGTGGTTCCTAAAATTGCATAATCTTTCGAATGGTAGCCAAACATATGAAAAATTAACATTGTGTATGTATATCGTAAACGGGCAAATAAAATAAAAACGGAAGTTGATGTTTTTGTATGACTTACTGGTCATTTTTTGCAGAGATTGAGTGGATGAAATGCTTTAAATCCGCTTTTTCGTCAACTAAATATTTAGATCTGTTTATTGAAAATGAGGTTAAAATGTAACCAATCAAACGAACTATTCAAATTTTAGAAAGAAATTAAACATAAAAATAAATACATTTGTGGATTAATGTACATGTCCGAAAAATTAGTTTTTTGTACGTGGAGAATATTACATTAAACCTAAACATATTAGTACAGGGTGCAAGAGCCAGAAATATAATTTGTCTATAGTAATATAGTAATATAATATTAATATAATATTACTATTTTAGTTCCTAAATTATATTAGTGTCTATCTTATTTAAGGACCAACCAGAGGTCCCAAGATGTTTTATGTTTTTCATCGAAAAATTGATGCGTTGAGTTTGAGAAAATAAGTCAAAATTCTCGCAAGCATCCGTGAGCTTCAAAATTGCTATTTCAAGCTCAATTTCCTTTTTGCTATCCCGGCTTAAAAGTTGGAAAAACTACGTTTTTTGGATTTCTTGTCTCTAGGATTTTTTTCACCATTCATCCCATATTCAGTGTATTAAATCAGGCCAGCAGCCAGGTTGGAGACACAACATAAGAAAAATTATTAGTAGTACGTTATATAACAACGAAGTGAAGTCGCTCTTGATTCCCGCGCATGGGTTCACTGATCATCCGATTTTTCTCCCGAGTTATACACAGTGCTTTATTTCCATCTCAACTTTGGCCCCTTTTTTCACTTGGAAAGTGGGAGCAACGGTAACATTGTATATTTTTCATAATATTACATGTATATTCAAATTTATTATATAAAAGATATTTGGCTAAATTTATATGAAATTCACTTTTCTTTAACAACGAGCGTAGTTAATATACGTAATGTACTATTAATTATTAATAATGATGAAAAGAAAATTGGCCAGAGAAAAGTAGAATTTGTTAAAAAGAGAATAATAAGTCCCGTTTTCGCCTCGCTTTTCTGTTTTATTTTCAAAATTAAAACATAGTATACGCTATACGGGCGCAAGGTGCAGTCCTCATCTTTTTTGGCAAATTTTATTCGGACGGAAAGTACCTGTTTTTGCCCTAGTAGCATAATATACTATTATAAATACGTTTAGTAAGTGGTCGATTTCAACTCACATTTCCCCGCAGTTGAAAGCTCTACTATTACAGTGCTTATATTTATTCTAATCTATAGTAAATTTTCAAAGAATGCACATAAATTACTACATAATAAACAGGCTTACGTTAACTTTTTTAGGTAAAGGTTGGGAAAATCATATTGAAGGTCAGAAATTAAAAGCTGATGGAGATAGTTTTCGAATGAAATTATCTACACAAGAAATTTTCGATGATTGGGCCCGTAAAGTGCAGCAGCGCAATATTGGAGTTACGGGACGTATTTTTACTATAGAAAGTATGAGATCACGATCAGGCCGTGGTAATATTTTGAAGCTGAAAGTTAATTTTTTGCCCGAAATTATTACACTTTCAAAGGAAGTAAGAAATTTAAAAAACCTTGGATTCAGAGTTCCTATTGCTATTGTAAATAAGGCTCATCAAGCTAATTTATTGTATCCATTCGCCATTAGTTTGATTGAAAGCATCAGAACATATGAGAGGACGTTAGAAAAGGTATTGTATACGTTACTGTAATCTAATTTTAAGTATTATAAAACAGACAAGTATCATAAGACGGATAAGACAGTATCATAAGTTGTGTTAGATTTAATATGTTTATAAAAAATAAATAGAAGCTTTCTAAATTATAAAATCAGCTTGAATTTTCAATGTGGAAAACCACTTAATGAGCAAAGACGTTAGTAGAATGGTTGAGGTAAAGTCAATTTCTGGGAGTCGAAATATTTCTATCAATTTAGGTGGGATGTTTTGGCAACCGGTTTTAACGCTATTTTGATCAAAAAAGTGCTTAAAAATGTGACAAAATAGAGTGACGAAAAGAGGTACGTTAGTTGCCAGAAATATTTTGATCCCTTCAAATTAATTTTTACCTGAACCATTCTAATTAATATGGAAAATGATAGTAGCTTGTCCAATAAGAAATATGTAAGTAGTTATGCACCCATATATAGAGGATGTTAACGAACAGATTATCACTTTTGACGGAATCAGATAGCGCGAATAATTCTAAGTAAAAAATCCTTACGAAACTTTTCGATCAGATCAGTAATTACCGAGTAATAATCGATCGAAAATCAGTCGATTATTACTCAGTAATTACTGATCTGATCGAAAAGTCTCTTAATGATTTTTTATTTAGAATATTTCCCTCTATCCGATTCCGTCGAAAGTGGTAATCTGTTCTTTAACGCCCTATATATATATATATATATATGTCATCGCTTCCGAGTAAGAAGCGACAGCTCATAATCTGTTTGGAAAAGTAGAAAACTATATTTCAGAATGGTGACAATTCATAAATGCCTATTTTTTCCGCCTTTAAGAATGTTATATTCGCGATTTACGTAGAAATTCTTTGAAAATTGCACTTTCGAATCGTGTCTACAATTCCAATTTGATTGGAACATTTTTAAATAATTTCTTTGTGAATCGCGTAAATAACATCATCTTAAGGGGTAACACCACTGTAAAAAGTTCGAAAAATCGATATTTCTACAATTTTTTCGGATGGAAGGAAAGTTTATAAAATAAAAATGTTCGAAGATATTGTTAAGCATATAATAAAGCACAAAAATAATTTCATCAATAAATAATCAAGCATATAATAAAGCGCAAAAAAAAGTTTCATCAATAAATAATCAAAATGTTGAATGAATTTATTGATCCTCGGGGAATACATTACTGCAAAATTTCTTTATTTTCTAATATTTTGCAACGTTTCGCGGGCTTGTAAATATATACCCTCCTCCTCAGGCAGACTAAATAGTCAAAATAAGAACCATATAAAAGTACAAAAATCACACTTCACGTATCACAGCTTTTTTACAGACAATAAAAACAAACCTTCAGACTTATGGACTATTGCATTTTGTGTGATCACAGATTGTTAATATAAAAGAGCAGATAAAGAAAATGAAAGCTATGAAAAATTCAGAGTATTTCTTAAGAGAAATTTTTTAAAAAATATATATATAAACTCACCTTAGAATTAATTAAAAAAATTCTTTTAATTTTTCATAGCTTACCTTTTCTTTTTCTGCTCTTTTCAAAATTAAATTTTAACGACAATTCATTATTCCCCCTCTCTTTTAATTTTCGTTCACGATTTCGGAAGGCTCTCTCTCCCTTGTATATAATGGTAATTTATCAGTATATAGCGACACTGAGATACAAACACCGATCTAAATTAGCTTTATTTAATTGTGATAATTTTTGTTATTAAATAATGAGTGAGGAGAGTGATGGTTGTAAGATAAAGTGAGTAGTTTTCGCGCGATTTCAACCTTTTGAAAAGTTTTATAAAAAAATGTTTTTAATAAATAACTAATTTCCCCGTTTATTTTATTTGCAGTCATAATAAGTTTTGATTTTTCCTAAAGAATTTCATATTAGCAATCTGCGATCGCACAAGATGCAATAGTCCATAAGTCTGAAGGTTTGTTTTTATTGTCTATAAAAAAGCTGTGATACGTGAAGTGTGATTTTTGTACTTTTATATGGTTCTTATTTTGACTGTTTAGTCTGCCTGAGGAGGAGGGTACATATTTACAAGCCCTCGAAATGTCGCAAAATATTAGAAAATAAAGAAATTTTGCAGTAATGTATTCCCTGAGGATCAATAAATTCATTCAACATTATGAATAAATGAGGAATAATTAATTCATCATCTGATTAATAAAAAATCAAGCATAAAAAAAATTCATCCATCAAAATGACGACTGTAGAGCTATTCTCCCGAGGAATGTTGAATTTGAGGCGTTCTGCAGCACGCAGTATAGCTGATGCAAATTTGTATCTCTAACAAATTAAAAAAAAATCACGTGATCTACATGAGTATAGCTAGAGAAATACATACGGGATTTTTAAAATATTGATTTTTGTGTGATTGCTGAGTATTTGAAGTAAGTTATTCGAATTTAGGCAAAAAACAGCAATAATTTGTTAGTAACTAATTTTTAAATCAACTTATCAAAAATCACCTACGTATTTCTCTTCGAAAGGTTATTGTAAAGATATGGTAAATAGATTCTTAGATCAAAAGAATGAAAATAGTTGAAGTTATGCTGCGAACCGATTTAAAAAATCGTTTTTCGAGAAAAACGCGGTTAAAGTTTTAAAATGTGTTATTTAGCATCAGATTCAAGGCAAAAATTGTTTCTCTATAGGCCAATTTCAAATTCGCAAAACCTTCATAGTATGTAGAATGGTAGTTAGCCCACAATTGAAATTGTAAACAGCTGTATCAGTTATAATATTCAGGACTTTCTTACCACTTGAATATGATTTTGGAGCCATGTACCAAATGGTTGCATTGAAACTTTCATTCCTGTTTTGCGTGTAGCCTCCTAAGCATCGGTTTAGCAAGTCGCCTGCGCTTAGTTCTTCGTAAATCGACTTGGCTTCGAAAGCATCCATAGTAAGCGGTGCCTTATGACGGAAATCGTTTAAGGAACCTGCCACTCGCGTCTTCTTCCACTTACACCAATACTCTGAGCAATTATCGTGCTGCGAATTTTCATTTGTTGCTAGTTTATGATAAAGTCGCCTAGATTTCATCTTTCATAGTTTTCAAGGAGTTCGGATTCCAACGTATAGCCAAACCATAACAAATTATTAATTCATCAATAAGTTTCGCAGTTAATTTTCTATTCCTCCTAGGCCTTTCTTCTTCTTTTTGAGATTCCTTAATCGAGTTCCCATTCGTTTCCGTACATGATCAATGCACTCTTTTTTTTTTTGTACTTGAAAACCTTCACGCGGGTCCCGGTCCAAAATGCCTTTGAAAGTTTTGCTGTCATCGACACCGATATAGTCAGCGTATTTAAGACCGTACTCCATCTTACCAAATGAGCCTTCATGGTTTGTTTGGCATTTATCAGCATGATCTATGTACCATTGCTCATATTCAGTAGATCGTTATTGGCTCTTCCAGTGTTCACAAGACTTACAATACGTCGATTTTACTTCCTCATCGGCGTTTTTTCCCTGTAAACTATCCATTCAATGAAGTGACTCCGTTTCTTTCTTGCCCACGTACATTTTTCATCACTCATTCTCAACTGTAAGCACTCCTAATCACAAATAAACTTTTAAAAATTAGCTCCACACACAAAAAAAATAAGTTCGTGTTTAACAGCGGTAATTGACTCCTTCGCGCGAGTTCTATTTATAGCACAACATTGGACTTGCTTAGATCGCGTATCGCGGTGCCTGTAGGATACTGTCTCATTCAAGCGCGACATTCGGTACTTATAAAGAGCACTTACGCTTTCGCTCTGCGCTTGCATTAATTTTTAACTGCCTGAATGTATGCACATTTTATTTCTACGTATTTAAGCTTTACGTTATATATTGTATTAGGTGTTATTAATGTTCACGTTTTCTTTTTTTTTTTTTTTGCTATTTGCAGAGTCGCGTAGTGGCATCTTGCATTGCTTGATTCTGTAGCGCGTTCCGTTGGAGCTTTAATACTATCGTGTTTTATAATTTTATTTTTACTTTATTTTTACTTTATTTTTACTTTTTTTTAATTCCAGTATACCATGATACTTGCGTAGTGTGTGCTGTGCATGTTTTATCGCTCTGCTTTGTTATCGCGCTGCGCTTGCGTTTTATGCAGCACTGTCTTTTGACGCGGGAATGACATGGTTATCGCCGCAGTTTACTAACACATGAATGCATTTCTCGAGCACCTATGAGATAGTAGTTGCGATAATGGTACGAAAATAGAAGTTAAGATCAGATGTTCCGGATCTCTCTTACCATTGCGAGCATAACTCGATGTAATTCCCACATTGCACGCCGTGAAACAACTGTTGTTCAGTACCACTTATGCTCAAGTATTTTTCAGAAGGCGTACGTTGATGATATACATTATTCATCTCTCCTAACGTTTTCCTTTGTTGTAAGACCACTGAAAACTAGAACGTTGTATCTGCAGCAGAGGTATCGTACATGGCTGATTTTATCTGTGCAGCAGCCCTCGTACCGTGATGTTACTCGATCGCCTTTAAATTCCGGCAAACTAAGACGCACAGCTTCGCCTCCTTCACACCTTCATTAGTACAGGTTTGCAAATTACCACTTGCTGATTCGCCGGGTACACTTAGCTGTTCTGTGTCTCGTAGCTCTAATTCCCGTTACTGCGCTCGAAATTGTCAGCAGTGCGATCAATATGGGTGAATCAGATGCACCGGCATATTTCCTTAAATATCTAGAGAAGTATCGTAAGGATCATAAGACCAATGAAGCTACTCTTGCTAGCTTAAATACTTGCGTTTTTGCTCTTGAAAATAAACTGGAAAACTGTTGCTAACCATTGTGCTGATTTTTCCGCGCTACACTAGAAGATAGCAGCTGTTATACACTCTATCACCTTGGATGACCCATGCGAGATAATAATCTCCGACGTACCCGAGGCATTGCAACTCACTCATAAACAAATGTCCGAGCGTGTCAATTGATAATGCCTCCAATCTCATTTTTGAAACCTGAGATCAAAACCAACGAACCGCTTACAAAACTCAACTGGTAGCATGGCTATGGAAACTGGGTTTCACTTATCTCAAAATGGTCCAACGGCTCCTACTTGTGCTCTTATCGTGAAGTTCATTTCAACAAAACACAGACTCTCAGTCGCAATCAGATTCTTTGTTCGATAACACACTGGGATTCCTCATTGCTGTGATTGCGTATTCGTCTTTCCAATTTTTATGCGCTGTTGTTTATCGCGGGATCGATTACAGGCGATTGTCGATAATGGAGGCTTCATCTCGG
Source organism: Megastigmus stigmatizans (assembly GCA_900490015.1). NCBI lineage: Eukaryota > Metazoa > Arthropoda > Insecta > Hymenoptera > Megastigmidae > Megastigmus > Megastigmus stigmatizans. The sequence goes on along the minus strand of UELV01086168.1, from coordinate 1,955 downwards.
ATTGGCTTAGAGTTGCGTCAGGTGTACCCTAGGGTAGTGTTTAGGCTCGCTTCTCTTCGCATTTTACGTGAATGACCTGTGGAAGGTCCTCCGCTTCTCCAAAAACATACTGTTTGCTGATGACTCGCAATTGCTTCACCCGTGCTTCCCAACGGATCTAATACAAGTTTAAATGATATACGATCCAATGCCGAAGCGTATGTAAAGACTGGACGTGAATACGGTCTCATTGTCAATCTCTCTAAAACTATGGTCATGATTCTTGGCAATCAGCAATATTTATCGAGGTTAAATCTTGATACTATCCCGATAATCACCATTGATGGGATCCCTTTGCCACATGTAACTGAGGCATGCAACTTGGGGGTAATCATAACCCCGACACTCGATTGGCAACTGCACGACAAACTGGTCACAAAAAAAGTTTACGGCTTGCTGTTCGCGCTGAGGTTTTATAGACATGCAATCACTTTCGAGCTAAAAAACACATCTGGTAGAGAGCTTAATTTTCCCTAGCTTCTACTTTGACTGCATAATATACCAGGACCTTGATACGACCAGTACTCTCAAGTTGCAGCGTGTCCAGAATGCATGTATCCGCTTTGTATTTGGCACCATTCCGTTTCGTGCCCATGTTACACCATACCGTCTAAAGCTAAATTGGCTCACGGTGGCCCGTAGGCGTCAATACTTCTTAGTGTCAATGGCTTACTCTGTCATTGCCTATAACCGTTCGGAGTACCTCTCCAACAAATTCTTGCGAATAGACATGATAGTGCGACGTTCACCTAGAAATCTACCTTTGCTACCCTTGCTTACCCTTGCTTATCCTGCCCCGCGTACAGACGCGTGGAACCAATCATTCAGCTTACGAGCTTCTGCCCTCTTCACTACGGACTTCTCATGTCAGACTGTTATGACTTTCAAAAAGGACTTGCGTAGTGCTCTGCTTGTCCGTGACGAGTGTGATTGGTTAGCGCGCGTTCGTGATGAGGTACTTGAGGTCTAATAGATTTAGACCTCAAATTCGCCATTTTGAATTTCACAAACTAGATGTCATAAAACCGTCAGTTGATTCATCGCCGATCTAATTTGGATCAAAACTGAAATGTGCAGGTGGGAGTCCGTTTCACAGAGAATGTCTCATTATACCGCGTGACACACTTAGCACGCACCACTTTTGAATTAAGTTTATTCGTAACTGGATAGAAAAATAAAAGTGTAGCAGGTCTCATTCGATGTTAAGTTGTAATAAGAATTCAATGGTTTAGCCAGAATTAATGTAAAATTTTTTATTCAAAAGATAAAAAATTTGTTTTCCGAAAAAAATTTTTTTAGCCATTATTTTTGCCATATTCTTGTAGACGGAATAGAAATAAGTCGAAATAGTCGTTTTTGGTTAGTGATAATATTTTTATCCTTCCGTAATAAATATTAGAAATATATATTATTCATCGTCGTTGTCGAAATTATGGGTCTAAAATAACCGTTCGAGTTGGATTCGTCATCGTCACGTTACCGAGCGGTGAGCGGAGTGCGGCAACTTCACTCCGGTCTCCGATGATCTCGGAAAAATGTGTTTCTAAGGTTACGGAGAATACCGACTATATGGAGTGTTGTTTTGTCAATTCGTTGATATCGACAACAAAATTGAGATGGAGGATAATAGGTGACGGTAGATGAATATTTTCAGCATTGCATTATTTTTTACTCGAGAACCAAGTAGAGTACGAACCGACATAATTATTTTTTCAAAAGTGGAAAAATAAATAATTAATTTATAATTAACCTCATTAAAAAGGATTCTGCTGCATATTTCGAAAATTACCTCACATTTTTCGAGCAAAGTGTAAACCAAGATGTACTCTTCTACAAATGTTATAAAATATGGAATATCCGAACTAGTAGTTGCAGATGCTTGACATTGCAGTTTACGAACCATGCACGTCTAATTA
>UELV01086065.1:5400-17268 GCA_900490015.1 Megastigmus stigmatizans | reverse complement strand
CTCTCTCTCTCTCTCTCTCTCTTTCGGTGCGCTCGGGCCCATTTAGTCCAGGAGCCAGGGAGGTTTTCGTGGCCGATGGAGGTCCAGTCACTCACCAAAGTTTTCTAGACGTATTTCGGCATGCTGATTACCAATTTCGAGTTTTTTGTCATATCTTGATATTTACAAAAGTTGTTAACAATTTAATAGTTTAAAACGCTGTAGAATCGAGCCAATAGACTAAAATGATATTGAAATCAGCTCCTTTTTGCAGAATTCAAAAATGTTAATTAGAAACCGAGATATTGAAAATTTACTGAATATATGTTGCATAATTACGCTTCGCGCTCACTATCTGCCTTGTAACTTTTGATCAACTTCGAATATTTTGGTTCAGGATATCTCATTTGAAAGGTCAAATACTCTTCTATCAATATATGTAATAATATATATAAAAAATTTGTTTACAAATATTTTATGACTATAAGTAAAAAAAAATTTATTGTAAAAAGTACTTTTTATTGAAAGTATGTGTAAGTAAGAGTAGAGGTATACGAATATTTTGAAGTAGCTAGTACGATTTTTTGGCGATGCCCAAATGAAAAATATTTTCGTAAGGCAGCAGCATAATAAATAGTAGTAAAATAATATATTAAATTTCAACTTTGCTACTAGAACATTGATTAGTACGGAATAGTATTGTTGTGATTAGCTTAAGGTACACATATGTCTAGAAAGTAAGTTTTTTTAGAGTTTCGGTGGAGACAGTTTCCCGCTCATAAAGCAATAAAATGATCGAGTTCGGTGCTCGGGTCAGGCCTCCCAAGTAGGGCTTCGCAATATTCGATCGCCGGTACGCTATAACAGAAAATATCCGGAGGACCGTCTGTCACACATTTGCCGTTTTTGATAGGAATAAATCTTAGCAAGTAAACTTAACCATTAATCGTAGAGAATAAAGTTAATGATTAATTATAACGAATAAACTTAATATCTATGTTTTACTAAAATTACGTATACAAATCTAAACGCGACTAATTACAAGTGTGCGTAAATATAAAGCAAAATATATATTTCGCTCTTAACGCAGTACGCGCCACGCGGGTCACGCGGTGAGTGGCGATGCGTGGCGAAGAAGTGGGGTTACAAGAGACTCTTGCGCACCGAATTAGCAGCAGCTTGCTGTAAAATTTACTAAACTGAAAATAATAACTACTAAATACTTTTTCTTTAATGTTGAAGCAAAAAAAAAATAATGCTAAATAGTAATTTTGATCAAAATATAATTTGAATTACAGAATCTATAGCCCCCGTTCTAATCTTTATGATGTATCATGTACGTTCCTAATTGATTTGAAATGTATTTTTGAAATTGATTTTCTAATATTTTAATGAATGTATTCGTTATGAAACCAGGAATAATTCTGTATAACTTTTAATATGCATTTTCTAAAAGAAGGGGGTCAAATTGTTTTAAAAACAAATAACAAGTACTTTTTACGAATAATTTTTTTTTTCTTATATAGTCATAACATATTCGCAACCAAATTATTCAAAGGAGACGTCCAGAGCCAAAATATTCGAAGTTGATCAAAAGTTACAAAGCAAATAATGAGCGCGAAGCTTAATTATGCAACATATATTCAGTAAATTTTCAATGTCTCGGGTTCTAATTAACATTTTTAAATTCTGCAAAAACTAACTGATTTCTTAGAAGAAATACAACAAATGTGCATATTCAGAATATTATTTTAGTCTATTCACTTGATTCTACAGCGTTTTAAACAATTAAATTGTTAATAACCTTTGTAAATATCAAGATATGAATAAACACCCTCAAAATTCGTAATCAGCATGCCAAAATACGTCTAGAAAACTTTGGTAAGTGACTGGACCTCCATCGGCCACGAAAACCTCCCTGGCTCCTAGACTAATTCGCAATCGCGACACGGGCGGGATTAGTCAATTGAATAATTCATTGTCGTCGGCCTTGTCAAAGAGCCTACCGATCCTGTATATATATATATACAGTTGCGCGAGAGGTGTGCCATGTTCCTTTTTCTCCCCCTTTCTTCGTCCTTACGTCTGACTCCCTCCACCTAACTCAGTCTTTCCTGTGACCTTTCATCGGTTATTTTTGCTCTTATTATAGCCGCGACATGTGCATTGGCACAACATTCTCTTTGTTGTCTTGTAAGTAAATTGAAGTGTTTTACAGTATTGGAGAATATATTAATATACAAATAAATTAAGATGCATATTGTAAGAAACGTGCAGTATCTTTGTTCTTCAATAGTACCATGTAAAAAGTCATGCCAATTCATAGGCACTAAGTTTCCTCAGACATAATTTATCAATCCCTTTGACTGTAACGTAACCAAAAATTCTTAAACTAATATTAATCTATCAGATGTTATTGGTTAATTATAACTGCACCGATTCACTCATAATATTCCAGTCCTTTTATTTTTGCACACACATAACCATACGCCAGCCACCTTCCTTTCCCATTCTTTGATTATTTTTCGATTTTTTTCGCCTTGGCCGCGAACAGGAACAATCATAATAAGGAATAAAACCAGTTGTATTTTATGATCTCGGTTTTGGGTCTAATCTCTAATTTATTTCTACGGAAGAGATGCAAGATATCTATCTATACTTAGTTAAATTTACTATCTAAATAAAATTGCAAAAATTATTTGGAAATCCTATTCTTGATCATAAATATGTCTGATACTCATTAACTAAATAAAGGACTGATAACAGTTACAGTTATAAAGAAAGTAACGAGGGCGATAATGTATTATGATGAGATATATGATTATAATTTTAATCTGATAAACACTGTAAAAAAGCTCACCCATATTTATTCAAAGTCACAAAAAGAAGAAAATTACCAAAAAATTGTGTAAACAAGGCGTGGAAAAAAATTTCTATAATAATTCAATAGACTTTAAAATTTTCATAATACCCAATTAATTAATTTATTGTCCGTTACAAGAGTTTCGGATTTACACAAGTACATGTATCTCCAAACAAATAAATAAAATGGCTTTAAATAAATAAACTCTTGGCACCGAAAACGTATGCTAACGATTGTTCCGAAGAGTTTGATTAAAGGCTAGACACAAAACCGGGATCATATAAGCACAACTTTTTTTATATTTCTTATACTTGTTCCTGTACCTTTTTAAGTGTCCAGCCCCTAAATCTCGTTCGGCGCTCGGCGTCTGTTGCACGACGACTCGAGCAATAAAGTCAATCGATAATTTATTCGCACGATTTAGGGCCCTCGTAAAAATGCGCGAGCCTCACGGCCTTATGGCTGGTTTCTGCGCGCGGCGGTCTGGCATTATTATTTTTGTTCCCCATTCGGTTGCCATCGATTCCGAGCGCAATAATTTCGTTTCTTCGGCCTCGGAATTGTGATTTACAAGCGACTTTGTTGTGCGCGCACGTTTATATCGTCGGATGGGCGCATTTGAATAATCAAGGCACTTTAGTCCCTCTCGATACGCGACGTCGTAGGCTGTTATCTCCTCCAAAACACTTGTACGCGGCTGAATTTAAAACGCCATAAAAGTTATGCCGCTCCTCTGTGTATGGCTATGTATCGATTCGGTGCTATACATATATATATATATATATGCGTATGTGTCGGTGCTCACTTGATTAAATAAACGCCGTGTAATATAAGCTTCGGAGAATAAATATTGTACTTTATGTGAAGTTAACGAGTACCTATATTTGCGTGCTAACCTGTTAAACCATTATGCGTATTTATTCGACGAGCAAATAAAAAGAGTATTGCTTCTTGGATGGGGACGAGATATTTTATTGCCAGTTATGTTTCTTTCTTCAAAATTTCTTCGTGTGATCGTATTTGTTTCACTTGAGAAATATAATGGATTTCACGAACGTGTAACTTATACAACGACTCGCTAATTTTTATTTCTGCATAATCTTCAATTACATTTTTAATGTAAAACTTTTTTTAGCAGTGTTTAATATAATCGTATAGGTATGCGAAAGAAATAAGTGAATAATCTTTTAATAAAAAGCAATAAAATATAATTAGCGTACAGCAAAAATTTTAGATAGCATTACGGATCTAAGATTAAAAAAAGATTAAATAACAACATCACTGTTTACGTTACTACAAAAGACATTTGTATAAAAATGCTAATTTTCTATTATAAATCGTTGTACAGCACCAAATAATTTATATCATTATCCCATAGACCTTTTCTTTTATAATACAGCCAGGCACATGTACACCTAATTAACTGTCTAATAATGAAAGAAGGAAGTACAACTCGCAAGCATTTCCAACAACGGCGAAAACAGAAGAAAAGAAATGCAATTACAAGCAGCGGAACCAGACTTTGACAAAGACAGCGAGAGAAAGAGAGAGCGAGAGAGAGAGAGAAAATGAGATAGAAGGCAACCAAAGGAATGATTAAAGAACGAAGCAACTGAGCAATTACATCTCACACTAATCCGTATAAATTCCTCCATGAGATCCAAATTTACAGGGAGACATCCACATGTCTCCTCTGCTTTTTTCCTCCCTCTCCCACTTTTCCTCTCATTCTCACTGCCTATCCCGTTTCTTCTCACACGAATTCACCTAATCCCAAGCCTCGGAGGCAATGACCACACAAAGAAAGAGAAAAGGAGAGAGAGAGAGAGAAAAAAATCCCCCAGGACTTTATCTCTCGAAAGCCTCGCGCGTATATACCGGCGGCAGAGCGCGCGTATCTGCAATATTGGTCGGGTAATGGGAGAAACGGAGGCGTCTCCGCTGCGACCAGCTGAGGCCCTATGGCCACACACACACACGCACACACACACACATCCATGTACACAGCTATAACCTCCAGATATATGTGTATATATATATATATATACACGCGCGTGGATGTACACACATCTGCGGAGAGATGAGTCATTGGTCGCAACGGGAGCATTACCCAGGGAAGCGGACAACTGCAACTGGACCCCTCGATGCTACTGGCGCAGCAGTAGCAGCAGTCGCAGCGGCGGCGGTGGCGCGTATTTCGGTGGCGATAATAATAAATATCCAGCAGCGGTCTCTGGATTAGCCCGATATCCATGGCTGGTGCATCGGGAGTGAGAGCGCGCGGGCGGTTTCATTAATTCCCCGAGAGCTGAATAATCCAAGACTCGATATTTCAAGAAATTCTCCGATACATCGGTCTATACGGCTCTCTTTATCCCTTTTGCTCGATACTCCCTTTATATATACACGCGTACCTACATATTCCTTTCTCTCGTCGATATAATGTGTAACGAATCCGTGTGTGTGAGTGTGTGTTTGTACAGGTGTATATAGGGGAATTTTGCGCGTCGCGGAAGGAGGATTAATGGTTTTCCATAACGGGTTCTCTCTCTCTATGGAGGAGGGGTTAGTCATAATCAATGTGAATTATTGCGCGATTAGCGGGATACGTTGATTTTAATAAATCGATCGGAGGATGCGGTGGAAGGAGATGCAAGGGAAAGGAGGGGAAGGATCGGTGCTGGCTTTCATTAAAACTGATTAGACGCGCGAGTCGGGGAGAGTGAGGAGAGAGTCTGCTCTGTGTGCATGTGTATGTGTGTGTGTTGTACACGTGCGCGGGTTTTGCGTGGGCGAGAGTATATTTATGAATGATTATGGAAGGTGTTATAATTGTGATACATTGCGGGGTCGTTATTGTTTCTTTTTTTTTTGGAATTTGCAGGGAGAGGTTTTGCTTTTGGTAAATGGATTAATGGTTGCTGCTAAATCAGTTTCTGCGGTCTCGAGTTAATGGCAATGACGTAGGATATGAAAGCATTTTTCTTCTCTCAATGAAATGAAATAGCGAATCTGAGCTATTTATTCGAGGCATCGATAACGGTAAATCGTATTTATTTTTATTTCTACCATATTGTACGATAACATTTCCTTATAACCTTAGGCGTATTTATCGTTACAAATGTGAGAGCGACAAACGAATACGAAAATGTGATCGATCGTAAGTCTGTTATTCAAATAACTGTATGGATATTATGCACATATTATGCCTTTCTTACAAACTGCAACTGACAACATACACGAATATGGCGCAATGCATACATCAGTCTATCCTTCCGAAATGCTCGCAACTCAGATGGCAGCGCACGAAAAGCAATGGCACATAGCACACGCCGAGTCGTTAAGCGACGTATATGTCACAGATGCAAGTGCTCGCGCGAGTCCTTAGAAGTTATAAATTGCAATCTATGAAACTCGATATACCGAAAGGTGCATTGATGATTTAGGGGATAGAAGCAGCGGCTGATATAGCGACGCGATAAAGTGATTGAATTTCAGCGCGTTCGCGCGCTTATATTTTATATACGTACATATAGAACACACATACACGCCTGGTATGTATATACGTATGTTGTATGTACACGTGTATATATATATATATATATAAAAGGATGGGTTGCGCACGAGGCCGTAGACGCATCGCACACCCGCATACATAAAATGCAATCACATCAAACGACGGCAGGCAGGGCAGAGAGGCAGGATGATGCAGCAAGGCGATAACGTTTCGCGGCTCGTAAACCTAAAGGCGAACGAAACCTATTTAGCATATTACCGCGGCATGTGTAAGGCCATGAATATTGACGTCGTTCCGTCATTATCGAAGGGGCTGCTGCTGCTGCTGCTGCTGCTTTTGCTGCTGTTGCTGCCCTGATGTCAATCGTTACGCTCACTTTATGCTGCTACTGCAGAAATAGGCCTTTTTTTTTCTTTGAGCTGTAAAAAAGATAAAAAAATTTTTGGATCAAATTGGTTGGACGTAAGCTGTTTTGTAAAGTACATAGTCTGTACCGTCTGTTTTACGTACATAAGTAAGTGTTTTTTTTAAATAAATTTTATGACTAGATTTGAGATATAGACTTTATAATAATTTATTTAGTATTTTATTTTTATTTGCCATAAACATTGCAACAACTCGATCCAGTCGACCACTTTTCGCAAAAACTGTGTTGGTATATCGTTTCATATCGTGAACTGAAGCGTGCATATTATATATACATACACAATTTATAAAATATTCTGAAAACATGTCTTATTCACTGGAAAACATTTATTCGCTACCTTCAAATCGTTATAGTATTAAAATAAAAATCTCTGAAATTCGATGTATTTACAAAAGTAGTAGAAACATCTGCGTAAACGTGCACTTTAATTTTTACTAGCCATATACGCGTTATATTAATCTTGATATATTATGATTGCATTATCTCGTTTGTCGTTTATAGCAGATAAAAGCTGGCAATCGAAAAGGGGCCCTCGAATTAAAAAGGCCCGATAACGAAATTAATTAACCAATTTACAATGTACCACGGCAGCTTCTTATCCAGATAAATTGAAAGATCGAAAGGCTGCTGGGATCTAAAAGACAAAGTGAAGGGAGTGAAAAAAAAGGCGAGTAGTCGAAGAGGCTCCGAAGGAAAAAAGTAGAATGAAAACTCGTCGGCGTTTTATATAAATAGCATCTGCTGGTGTGTTTGGTCTTGGGGCGGTATAAACGATACGAGATTCCTGAGGAGAACGATTATTGCAGCGTTATCATTCTACGCCATATAAACAAATGGCCGCAGACAGTGCCGGTATACTTCTTATCGTAATCAGGAGCTTCTTTATTTTGTCAGGGACTACTATCGCCTCTGTGCGCGTCCAGTCTGTTCTTTGAAATCTCTGGTTAAATAAACGGTAGCCACGGTGGGAAAAAGATAATTCACACCTCTGGATCGTGTGGTCCCACTGTTTTCGTTTCGCGTGTATTAAAATATTGTAATGGATATTGACACGTGATAATTTTCCTGTTTGGGTAGCTGATGTTCTCGTTTCTAATATATTTTCAGATTTTTCAGTGCAGTAGTGATGTTCAGCGATTAAATTGGAACATCTGCTATTTTAGTTGAAGGTCATTTAAGGCACTGCTATAACTTGAATTTTATTGAATAATCCATTTTAAAATTTACAATCTTTTTATTAGCTTTATTAACTATTTTTTATTCGAAAAAAAGCTAAAAGAAATCATTAGTTAAATTCATATTATCATAATAAAAAATTAATCATCAGAATAATTAATCAAAGCAAACTCGTGGCTTATGCCTCCATCGATCAAATACGATACATTTTTCAAAACAATCCCTTAATCTAATTTATCTTCGCACTAATAAAAAAAAGCTGACACCCAGCCTTCAAATCGTTACAGTCATATAAAATAAATTCAAACAAGGTCTGCATTGTCTAACAAAAGAATCCTTCAACTAAAGTAAATATTTGTAAAGACGCCTCTCGGCAAGCGCGATCCTCCAGACTCATAAAAAGGCAAATAATTATTATCCGATATAGAGAAGTCGAGTAAAAAGTGCGTTATACGTATATATATATCCCGGGTATCACCCATAAGCGGTCGAGAGTGCGCGCGAGAAATCCATCGATCCTAAGCTTTGTTATTTCAAAGTCTCGGCCCAAAGCAGTCACAAAGGCATCCTCGTTCCCATTCCCCCCTCCAAAGCTCTCTCGCACTCGGTGCTACGTACACAGCCCCATAGAGACATAGGCATTTGTAAGGAATTTCGTTAGAGGATCTAAACAATATCCCAGGCGCAACGTCTCCGCACAGTAGACGTTATTGGGATTAGGGTATATATTCCGCTGGAGAGCCCCGACGTCGCGTCGCGCTGCTCTTGCTGCTGCTGCTGTATCTTACAAAGAGAGAGGGAGAAGGGAGGCATCTGTTGCGCTTCCATAAGCAACATTTACATAATCGCCAAGGCTCCCGGAGTTTCTCCGACTCCTTCCCTTTCTTTTATACCGGTTATATATGTATATACGCGCAGATGAGTGACAGTCTGCATTTCCACGATTTTCCCTTGCCAGGGGTACAGGGAAGTATACTGTTGTTCGGAGGGGGGAGGGGATGTGGCTTTCTTTCCTTCATATTTCACGCGATTCCCCTCCTCTCGCCACCCCCTTTTCTCCGTCTGTCTGCCTACTTATTTCGTCTGCTTCCGTAGTCGCGAGTTTTGCGTCCGTGTCAAAAAGTCATTAAAGTATTTCGTTCTGGTTATACGGACTGGCGGATAGCTTGGATAATTGTATTTTGTGGAATATTATTTATGCATTGGGGGGAGGTTTCTCGGTATTTTTCTCGACGGGATTGCCCGGGCGTTTTGTTACTGACTGATGCGTAGCCTTGATAGGTGAAATTTAAATTAAAACGCTGGACGAAGGGGAATTCGTGAAGAAACAGGGATATGTTTTTGATTTGTAGCAAACTGTTCTCTTAAAAGAGGTACTATAGATTTTAATGGGATTTTTATTAAATTTTATCAGACGAATTGTTAGAATACGAATTATTAAAATATTGAAAAAATTTAGCGTCGAAAAATGCGTCAGTGCAGTTTACGTGTATATATTATTATCGACTGACGTACTTTTGAATCAAATGTATTTTAAATTATATTAATTCATAATCAGTACGTCATTGAATAGAACATATCTATGCTAAGAGCTAAACGTGCAGGATGATGGATGAGACATGGAAAAAGAATGTTATCCCTTTAAAAAGATAAAGTCACATTTAACGTCTTCATCTTGGACTTCGAGCTAGAAATTCTCGATCTTAATATGATTAGTCTTAGGCTTAAAAGCTCATTCATGCGTTAATCGATCAGTTTTACAAGAATTATCAAAATAAGATCATACATGGTTAATTTTTTTTTATTTTTTTTTAATAAAAATGATCCTTCAAGATCACTCAGTAGCCTCTATCATCAATTAAGCCGAGTGCCTCTTTCTATTATATTTTATCGCGAATAAAGAAGTAAAAAAGACTCATCTGGCAATACCGGTTCTAAATTTCAAAGCTCAAATGTTAAATTTTTATTTCCAATAAAATTAATTACCTAAAATTATTATAAATTTTTCGTAATCATAGGTAGAAAAAGTACCATTATTATAGGCATTTATTACATCGTAAGGAAATTACCTCATTTCCACTGCATCCACATCGCAAATAAGAAATAGCGCACATCACGAAATCATCTCAATCCAATACCAATAGATGTATTTTTCCGCTCAATCTCACAAAGCTGCTTCTCTGCATGTACAATCAATGGGGGGAAAAAAAGCGATCGCAGGCGCGCGCGATAGAGTGTATATATAAAGTGCGCTGGAACAAAACAAATCGAAAAATAATACAGACTTGGCTCGCTGAACCGAGGCGCCAATACGGTATAAGAAAGACCCAAGAAAAACCAGGATTATTAAAAGACAAGGATAAAGGAAATCAGAGCGAGATTGAGTGTCGGACGAGAGAGAGAAAGAGGCAAGAGACGTGCGCACAAGAAGAGCATCGCAATGTACGATAACTCGCACCTCTCGCTCGCACTCGCCCGCGACGGGTATACAGAGCCAAGGCTCAGAAATATTCTCTCGCGACTATATACGTATAGACGGATAAACATTGCTCTTCGAGGAACTCCGTATGCATAACAATGAATCCCCAATGCGACTTGGCTCTCGCTCCTCGAGCACACCGCACCGAGAGAGCGCGTTACAAGCATCCGACGCCCATTCTCTCTTCGTCCCTCTCTCTCTCTCTCTCTCTCTCTCTCTCCCTCTCTCTCTCATGCCATGTATAGACATAGTTGTGCAGCGGGGAGATAGAGGAGTCGTGGGTGAGGAAGAAGGAAGGAAGGACTCTTGCAGAGCTGGCGCTCGACGAGAAACGTAGGAGGAGGAGGACAGGCTCTCTCTCTCTCTCTCTCTCTGTACGTGATGAGGGGAGAAAGGACAGCGAGAGTGTTATAATTTGCATGTGCGCGAACCTCAACCTGCTGCTACTGCTGCTGCTGCTGCTGCTGCTGCTCGACGTCGTCATCGTTTCGTATTATATTGTGCATATATCTCCATTTGTACGAGGTAGGATATTCGCGTTACTCTATCGAATCTCATTGATCCGTTTACCCGAGGCTGCTTTGAATTTATGGGATGCTTCGGTAATGGTTATGCATTGTTTTGAAATTTTATTTTAGACCTTGACTATCTGAGCTTATATTGATAATTGTAGTTGGATTATGGCAAGATAGGGAATTGATTTTTAGAATTGGTTTTGCTTCCATTGCATTGAGTCGAATACATTGTTCTTACTCGGCATGTAACTCCTGCCACATAATTTCTATAATGCAATATTTTAATAATTAATATCATAATGTTCCTATTGACTAAGAATACTAATTTGTGTTTAAAATAGTGGTTTTTATGTACTGTCAGTGATTGCAAAGTATTTCACACATCTACTTTATGAAACATATTTCGGGCTCCTCTTTCCTTATCGATTTACTATCACAACAATCATCTCCGACAATAGGAACCCGCAATACTATACCGAACTCCGCAATGTGAATTTTCCAAGCAACATGCACATATTAAATCGCACACTGATTCTTCAATAACGCCTCAACATTTCCCACGGCATGAAATTCCTCGCGCCCATTTCTTATTCTATCTCCCAACTTTACTCTTAGGCTTATACATTCGGTGAATCGAGTGGAATACATCGCGGCTCAGCCTTTAGTCTTCTACCTCCTATATATATACGGCCAATCTATATAGACGACTGAAGTGACGTGCGCTCGCGACGCCGCATACGTAATGATTCAGCTGCGCGGTGCGGCAGGCAGCATATATATACACGGGGCGCCCGACGCGTCTTTGGCGGTGGTGCGCGAGAGAGCGAATAAGCGCGGGGGCGTTGTGTTGCATTGTTCTGGTCGGCGAGCAGTTGCTTTCACGCGCCCGTACCAGTCGGGGCTCCCCTTGCC
>UELV01086024.1:0-15232 GCA_900490015.1 Megastigmus stigmatizans | reverse complement strand
GTTTTACAGTTATTTATTTAAATTCAATTTATAATTTTGTGCCTATTGTGGGGCTTTAACTCCGCGCTAGAGTGCCTTCGTCTTCGCGCGTTTGTAGTTATTTTCTTTGTTTATTAATTTCTCGCGCACGCATCCGTACGCTCGAGATTTGAGGTGGAGCAACGCAAATTTTGGTGAGCCAAGCGACTCAAAAATATTGTAAGGCGTATTGCGTGCCTCTTCAAGGCAAATATTTAAAATCTTATTTCATGTCAATCGAATTTATAGTAGAGTCACTTAAATAAATAGCGTGCCTTCGACAGGCTTTTGGATATTCCGCTAGACTCACTCATTATATTTTATTTGTTACAACGAAATTAGCATGCCTCTAAGAGGTCTTTTGTAATTATTTATTTGCCTATTAAACGACTTAAATTGTTAAAGATCAACTCCAATTTGTCGAGTGTGAACTTATTTATTTTCCTCATTTAATATTATCGCATGTGCGTGTACGTGTCTGTCCAGAAGCTGAAACTCAGCTCGAACGTCTCTGGCCGTTCGACCTCACGACTCTGCCTCTGGCTAGTCGCGCAAATATAAGTAAAAAGAGAATTTAGTTTGAATCAATCAATCGAGTGGCACTGCTCGATATTAGAGTAAGATTAGAGAATAAATCTGCAAATACAGTGCCTGGCGCCTTGATTTACTCTGCCTATGCAGAGAATTATTAAAATCGTGAATAACGTAACTTATTAAAATTTGGACTTGAATTCAGAGAGATTCTTCGAGTCTTCTAGATACCTACGTATATTGTTAAAAATAAAAAAGTGTTTTAGTTTATTTAAACTTCAAATGTCAAAAGTCTGTTATGAATTTTCGAAATTCCAAATTTTTTTAATATATCATTGTATGCTTGTGCCTTATGAATGTGCCGATATGAAAATCCGATCGATATTCATTGAGTAATCATCGATTGAAAATTAGCCGAGCGGACCAATCAGGAGAGAGCTATAGCAGGAGGCGAAGCGCCAGACAGGTGGAGTGAGGCGGCCCGCCGAGTATCTCTGCTTTGGCTCTCTCCTAATTGACCCACTCGGCTAATTTTCAATTGATGGATGGAACGAAAAGTTGCAATAACATTTTTTTCTTAGAATTTTCCGCTCTATCCAATGCCATAGAGCATGTGCTACTTCCCTTTAACACCCGATATATTAGAATGAAAGCTAGTTTAATTCTGAATAGATTATCACTTTAGGGCACCAAGGTTACCTGCCAATTTTCAAAGATATGGACAAAAAAATAAAAAAAAACATAAAAAATTCGTGCCACCGCGCGATTCTATTTCACAAGATTTCTTCCTAAATTTTTTCTATGTAACATTCAGATCTGATATTTTAAAAGCACATTCATAAGACCCAAACAAACAATGATATATAAAAAAAATTTGGAATTTCGAAAATTAATAACAGATTTTTGTTGTTTGAAGTTTGATTTTTTAGTTAGAATTTTTTTAAAATAAACCAGAACATTTTTTTACTTTTAACAATATACGTAGGAAACTAAAAGGCTCGAAGAATCTTTCTGAATTTTTTGGGAATATTTTACTGAATACTCATGGAGCACCAGCAAGTTGAATAGAGCTTGATGCTCCGTAGTAGCGTGCCCCCAACTATTACGGCCCAGCACACCTGAGCCACCTTAATGTTACGTAAATGCAATATTGATACTGTGGCGCGTAATTATTTCGATGCGCGATATTACGCGTCCTCGCGAGCAACAAGCAGACACACGTGGTTGATTAGACTAATTGCCGCGCGCGAGGGAGGGAAGCACTTACTGGGGGTGCTCCTACGAGAACCGGCGAGGGCGAGCTAGAGAGAGATGAGGCGTGATCGGCAAGATCGTGCCGGTGTAGGAAAAGCTCGGGAGAGAGACTGTGACTACGGAAGCGGACGAACGCGATTTTCGACGAGAAATAGATTCGGGGTTTTACGGCGAGAGTTTTCGCCGGTTTTGGCTGATTTTCGGGAGGTGCCTTTTTACACGGGTGAAGCGTGCACACGTGTTGTGTATTGAGTACAGTACGTGCCTTAACTGCCACCCACGTCGAAGCGAGTTCGAAGAGAAATATCTCCCCGAGCCTCCAACGGACTACAGCGCGCGGAGAGACGAGCAATCCCCCGGCCTTTCCAGAGGTAGTTGCGGGTGAGCGGACCGGCTGGCCGCTCACGAGGAAAGATAGGAGCAAGGAGCTTCGTCGAGGCACACTCCTTGCCCCAAGTAAGTTAGCTTTACTTAAGCGTGCGATTAGAAAATCGAAGCGTGCGAGCGTTCGGATACGAATTCCGAACACTTATTCATGTTCTCTCTCTCTCTCTCTCTCTCTCTCTCTCTCTCTCTCTCTCTCTCTCTCTCTCTCTCTCTCATACTCGCTCGGTTGCGAGAGCAGTTACTGTCTACTATACAGTGTGTAGGTCGCGCAAGTAAATACGCACCGGCGAGATTCGAGCGTGTGATACGCTCGTCGTTTAATTCATTCCAATTTTCTTTGTTTCAAATTCAAATTGCAGTGTGCGCGTTCGACGGTGTCGACCGGCGCGCACAATCTCACATTTCGCGAGCTCATTGTAATTACATTTTCCACAGACGAATAAACGTCTAGTTATTAATATTATATTTTGACTCGCGTGATTCTGTTGTACCCTTTTCACTACGTCCGAGCCCCGGATACCGACACTCTCCGTGGGACTTGCAGCTGGTTGCTGCAAGTCATAGCTGAGCGTAGCCGAGCCCGGCAAGGAGAGCCGGCAGTGCGTGTGTAGGAGATCACACGTACACACAGACACACCGAGACAGAAAAATGAGAGCAAGGAGCTATCACGTCGTAACAGGCCGCGGCAACTCGTGGTGCGAGCTGCCGTCGGGCGTACTCGGTACGCCCCGGGGTGAGTAATTGTCGAACGGTTATCCTCCAGGAAACCCTGTTACAACTGGCGCCCTGTACACACGACGCGAAAAGAGAACTCTCCCTCACGATAGATAGGTGAGAGAGAGAGAGAGAGAGAGCTGCGGATTACGGCGCGTGCTCCCTAAGGAATAGAGGGAGCACACTGGAAAAGAGTATATTTTTTTTGTCAAAAAAATTTTTTTGTAGGAATTAATTTTGACAATATTATTTTTTTCCAAAAATTATTTTTCGCCAAAAATTTTTTTTTGTCAAATTTTTTTTTATAAGAATTATTTTTCGCCAAATTTATTTTTTGTGCAGACTTTTTTTTTGTCATAATCATTTTTCGTAAAAATTATTTTTTTTTGGTTTTTCGTATAAATTATTTTTTTTGCTGGTATTAATTTTTTTTCAAGAAAATTATTTTTTTTAGTCAAGATTAATTTTTCTTGTTGTATTTGAGAAAAATTTTTTGTTTTGCCACTTATTTTTTTTTATAAAGACTATTTTTTTATGAAAATTATTTTTTTTCGTGAAAATTATTTTTTTTCGTAAAAAAATTATTTTCCTTGAAAGTTATATCCGTTTTGATTGGAATCATTTTTGGAGCAAAAACTTGTGGTTTTTTTGGTCGAAAGGAGTTTCACGACAAAATCGTTGTTTTTCTCCTGAAAGTTGATTTTCATTTCGGGATATAAAAAACGTTCTTTTATATATTCCAAGTACACTTTTTCAGTCGGGGACCTACGGCTGGTAGCGTAGGTAACAAGTGTAAATAATTATCAATTGTAAGTACTAACACGATTAAGGTACGCAGAGGAAATTCTAAACCGAATTTCCTCACGATCGTTTTTCTTTGTTTTTTTACAGTAAAACTTATATATTTCAATTCTCGAGGAGAATTGGAGAATTTTTATTAATAAAAACTTAAGTAAAACTCGT
The DNA here is from genome assembly GCA_900490015.1 of Megastigmus stigmatizans. NCBI lineage: Eukaryota > Metazoa > Arthropoda > Insecta > Hymenoptera > Megastigmidae > Megastigmus > Megastigmus stigmatizans. The sequence continues at coordinate 11,364 of UELV01086024.1, read as the reverse complement.
TCGGGAGTTGTAGACAGCCATAAGAGTCTGAAGCGTACCTTAACTCCGGTCTCTCTCGCATTACACTGCTAGAGTAACAACGCAGACAGCCGTTAGAGACGCCCTTTTTCGCGATTTGGGACAGGGAGTAGACCTGTGACAATTAGGTAAAGATGACGGATCAGCGAGAAAGGATGCTCTCGGAAGAAGACGTCAAAAACTGGATGTGGGTACTGTCGGCGGAAAAACTGAGCGAAACGCTCAGTTCACTAGGAATGAGGACGGATGGTCCTAGATTTGTCACGCTCCAACGAGCTCATAATTGGCTGCAGGGAAAGTACACCGCAGCCGATTTTGAAGAGTATGGCGCTTCAGACGAGAATGAAGCGCGCATCAAGAGTGAAGTGATGAGGACATCTTACATCGAGGAGATGTGCTACGAAGCGCCACAACGATCCAAAATGAACACTACGAGAAAAGACAGATGCACCCTCTCTCAATATATCAGAAGAGTATAGTAATGGTAGCGGATCAAGATGGCAGAGTCAGTGAGAAAGACACTGACTCAAGAGATGCGCATCAGGTGCAGATAAATAGTCTGCACAGCCAAGAAAGATGTGGAGGGGAGAATATCCAAGAACCCCCCACGAATATTCAGTCGGAGACAGACTTCGCAGTATTGCTAACAACAATTCAAGAAATTGCGATAGCCTCCGACGAAAGACACACGAGTCTGACGCGGACAATCATAAGGCAGGGAAACGCCATAAATGTACTGACTGAAGGACTCGAACAGTTATCTCAAGAAACGAGACTGCTAAGAGGGCCAATGTCGAGCACGAGACTCGACACATGCACCGAAGGAGGTGCAACGGCAGAGGGAAGAAGAATTCCCTCAGATACACCACTCCATCGTGACCCAGAGCGAACGAGAGTGAACTTTAGAGACACGCTCACTCTCGCATAGCCTCAAAATAGCAGTATGAGAGAAGAATCCATGCAGCTACAAGAAGTACCTCTCTCTCAAAGCAGACAGCAAAAGAGAGAAGAAACACCAATGGAGGGCGCTCACTGGAGTGCCACGTCACAGTCGGAATATGACAGGCGCAGTGGAGATCATGCTGATCCCAACCACATAGTCAGTCGATGGAACTTGAAGTTCTCAGCGACACAAGGTGAAGACTTCGAATCATGCTTGAGAAGACGCCACGACGAAAGATTCACCAAGAAATACGAGAAACTCTGGCGAACAAATAGAAATGAACCTGGAAGCCAGATGATGGTTACAGGTGGAAGTGGGTGGTTTCTACTTCCGCGCTCTGTACGATACAGGTGCATCAATCACTGTCATGGGTACGATTGGCTTGTAGGTCGGGAGTTCATGCAATCGCAGACTAACGACAAGCGAGTACGCAGGAGCGAAACTCGCAGATGGTAGCAGCAGTGCCATCGCCGGTTGTGTAAACTTACCATTTACAGTCGGTGGAGTGATGAGGGAGATCAAATTGTCGATCCTTCCCGCACTTGACGTGGAGTGTTACTTGGGCACGAATTTCATGACCGAATTCGGCTCAGTACACGACCCGCGCACGAACGAATTGACATTGATAGGTGCCAATGTCAAAGTCGATCTACAGTTAGCAGCCGTAACTGAGATCGGCATAACTCATGCCCGTCACATCAAACAGCGGTATTACTCGTACTCTTCGGTGATAGAGGCAGAGATGCACGCGCAAGTGAGAAAGCTCCTTGACGCAGGTGTCATCGAATTATCAACAAGTCCGTGGTCGAGCCCGGTAGTGATGGTGAAGAAATCCGGTGGAGGATATCGAATGTGCATTGATTTTAGAAAAGTCAATGAAAAAATGAAATCCACGGATGGCTATCCATCGAGAAGGATCGATGCCGCTTTCCGAAAAATAAGAAAAGCTAGGTACATTACCACACTAGACGTGAGTAATGCTTACCACCAAGTGCCTCTTGACGAGGAGTCTAAACCAATGACAGCATGCTCGATATATAGTATGGGAGATTTCCAGTACACGAGGATGCCATTTGGATTAGATGACGCTGGAGCGACTTTCCAGCGTCTGATTGACATGGTCCTCACGCCAGAATGCAATGATAGATGACGTCATGATCATGTCGGAGATGTTCGAGGAACATCTCGAACAGCTCAAAACAGTGTTAGGTCGCCTTTAACAGGCCGGCCTAACGATTAACAGGCAAAAGAGTCACTTCTACCAAAGTAAAGTAAAGTATCTGGGAGTGGTGCTCAACCAAGAAGGTTTTTGACCCGACCCAGAGAAGAGCAGGCCGGTTATAGAATATCCGGCGCCCAAGAATCTAAGACAGTTAAAGAGATTCTTAGGCATGGCATCGTGGTATAGGAGATTCTTAGGTAATTTCGCCACGATCGCAGATCACTCAACTTACGAAAAAAGATCGCAAGCATGAATGGACGGATCAGTATCAGTTTGCATTCGAGCAGGTGAAGGCGCTCATAGCCTCTGCTCCAGTGCTACAAACGCCTAATTTTGAACAGAAGTTTGTGATATAAACCGATGCAAGTGACACTGGAATTGGAGCAGTGTTACTTCAGTTCATCGAGGATGAAGAACATATCCTCGAATTTGCCAGCAGAGTTCTCTCTTTCGCTGAAAGGAATTACAGCGTAACAGAGAGAATGCTTAGCAGTTGTATGGGCGATCAAAAAGTTCCGTCCATGCATCAAAGGTGATAAATTCAAGGTAATAACCGATCACAGCAATCTAGGTTGGCTACGTAGCCTGAGCAGTTCGACAGGACGTTTAGCGAGATGGTTCTTGGAGCTACAAGGCTACAATTTCGAGATTGAGCACCGAAACGGAGCGCTCAATCACGTGCCAGAGGCGCTATCACGCATGTACGAAGTGGACAGCGAGGATACGGTCGTAGCTGGTGTCTCCTGAGCAGATGGAACCAAATATGAGTGGTATCTCCAACAGATAAAGAAGGTTATGGAGGACCGCCGCAAGAATCCAGAATTCAAGATGATCGGAGGGAGATTATATTCTCATGACCCCAATCTGCTAGTGGAAGGAATTTTGGGCGAGGGCGACGATGCTTGGAAGCTCGTCGTCCCACAAGAAAAGCAAAAGGAGATATTGCGTGAGTGCCATGATAGCTTGACAGCTGGGCACTTAAGGCGCGAGAAAACGCTCGCGAGGATATCGCAGTAATACTATTGGCCATGCGTGGATGTCTGCCTCGCCAAATACATAAGGCAATGCCAAGTCTGCCAGCAAGGCAAGGTGGAACAAAAAGCACCTGCAGGACTAATGGGCCGCCGAATAGTGGAACGACGATGGCAATATGTCGCAGGTGACATCATCGGTCCGCTTCCGAAAACGAAAAAAGGATTCGAATACATCTTGGTATTCCAAGATTTATTCACAAGGTGGGTGGAAGCAATACCACTCCGCCGTGCTACGGGTAAAGCAATACACGCAGAGTTTGTAAGATGCGTATGTCTCCGGTTTGGAACACCCGAGGTATTCCTTTCCGACAATGGGACAGAGTTTAAGAACCGACTGATCGACGGTTTCTTGACTGAAAGGGAGAATCGCCACAAGGCGATTCCAGCTTACCATCCCCAGACTAACCCTGTCGAACGAGTTAACCGTACGATGAAGCAGATGATCATCGCTTTCATCCAAGATGAGCATGATCACTGGGACGAACATCTCGAAGATGTAGTCTTTGCATTCAACAGCTCGAAGGGTAGCGCGACAGTAATGAGTCCATCATTCCTGATCTATGGCAGGCAACCGAAACCTCCAAGGTCAACGTTTCGCCAACAGGTAAACGCCTCACAGGAGCAATGTGAGGAAGAAGCACTCGACGATTGGGCCTAGCGTATAAAGAAACTCTCTGACATGCTAGCAGTAGTAGCAGAGAGCTCAGATAAAGAACGTGATCGACAGGCACGTTATTACAATGCAGACCATCGAGACGTCCAATACAAGGTTGGCGAAAAGGTTTGGAAGAGAAATAAAGTTCTCTCCAACGCGGCAAAAGGAGTAGCAGGAAAGCTAGCTCCGAAGTTCGCAGGGCCGTACCGAGTTACGGCCATGCTTGGCAAGAACACGAACGAGTCGCGTGACCAAGCAGAACGTGTGGTTGCGCCAGTTCACGCTGAACAGATGAAACCATATGTCCCAAATGAGTCCGTCCCAGAGGAAGACGACAACAGCATAGTCGACGCCCAACCTGCGGCGGAAGGCTGGAGTCGTGTGACGATATCCACGACTCCATGAGCGAGCGCTGATGTTAGTATAGCTCAGGACGATGCCGGTGGGCAAATGTCACAGGTTGAGAGCGCTCAGCCTACAGCTCAGGGCAATAGGAAGCGGGGTCGTCCCCGCAAAGTTGCGTACGTCGTTCAGCGGCCAGGTGCTTCGGTAAAGCTCCCCGTATCAAATAATATAGCGGAAAAGCGAAAACCGGGGCGTCCGCCCGGTTTGAAGAAAGCGAAAAATGTTGACCCCGGAGCGGCGTTTCCTCCGAGAATGACGCGTGCGCAATGCCAAGCTGCGAGCCGAAACTAATCATCTATCCCTTGTGTCTTGTTTGTCCTTTCCCTATAGTAGAAGCAACGATGGAAAGAGAAGGAACCCGGGCAGTCATCGCCCAGCTCCTCGAGCTTGGGCTAGAGGAGGAAGCGGAATACTTCCTCCGCGACTCAATGGCCGTCCTCGACCCGGAGGGCCGCAGTCCGGTTCCCGAGGAAAAGGAGGTCCCAGAGGAGGAGGAAAGCAGCCAGGAGGCCCTCTCCTCCACGATGAAGGAAGCGGGGGAGGTAGAACCCCCCGCAATCTCGAGTGGGGGAGGTTCAGGATTCCTTCTCCCAAGGAGATCACTTGTGGCGTCCGAAGGTGGCCGCTTCAATAGAGCTGGAGTTCGAGGAGCGCGTCGAGGAGACACCCCCACAAGTCGTGGTGGAGGTGGGCGAACTCCTCCACCCCGAATCCAACCCCGAGCTCGACGCCGAACCAGCGGTCGAAGAGGGAGGAACGGTCGGCGGGATGCCAAATGTTGAAGAAGAGTGGCGATCGCTGGTGCAACGGCTCCGCGCCGCCATTGAACGCTATGGAGCGGTGGTGGATGAGCTAGAGCTCATCCACAGAGAAATAAACAGGCGGGCCTGAATGCGTGTGTCGAGGCGGCGAACGTCAAGCGCGGTGTTCTTACAGCGCGACGCGCACAGGAGCAGCGGAAGGTGTCGCTTGCGGAGCACCGATACCGCAAGTTGAAGAAAGAGGAGGCGTGGATCCTACTGCGCCGGAAATAACGCGAGGAGGCCCAGCGTCGACGAGACGAAGCCGAGCAGCGCCGGCTCGATACGATCCGGAGCAGGACGCCGTTCAAGGAGCTTCGGGAGAAGAAGCTCCAGATGAAGAGGGAGACGTGGGAGGAGAACCCCGAAAAGTTCTTCTGTTATGTGTGTGGCATGCTCGGGGTAAAGAACACCCGCAAGTGCCCTCGCTTGGCCATACACTACAAGTTTTTGAATGAGTAGATGAGGGAGGAGCCGCCCCGTTATACAATGTACAGCTTTGCTTCTTTTGTAATCACCTCCTTTCTTCCTTCTTATATGCTTCGTTTTCCTTTTCTTATCTTTCCATTTTTTGGATATATAGTTCTTTTCATACATACGCTCGAGTCTGAAGATTGATTTATTTCTTTTCCTACGTCACCAGTCGGCTCGCGAGTGATGCAGAGTCTCCAAGTCGTAGCTTGTCGACGTCTAGGAGAAGGGTGTGACGCGTAATTTTTTCGACGTGCGATATTACGCGTCCCCGCGAGCAACAAGCAGACACATGCGGTTAATTTGACTAATTGCCACGCGCGAGGGAGGGAAGCACCTACCGGGGGTGCTCCTACGAGAACCTGCGAGTGCGAGCGAGAGAGACGTAGGAAGCAGACGAACGCGGTTTTCGACAAGAAATAGATTCGGTGTTTTACGGCGAGAGTTTTCGCGGGTGATGGCTAGTTTTCGGGAGGTACCTTTTTACGCGGGTGAAGCGTGCACACGTGTTGCGTGTTGAGTGCAGCGCGTGCCTTAACTACCACCCACGTCGAAGCGAGTTCGAGGAGAAATATCTCCCCGAGCCTCCAACGGCCGACAGCGCACAGAGGGACGAGCAATCCCCCGGCTTTTCCTGAGGTAGTTGTGGGTGAGCGGACCGGCCGGCTGCTCATGGGGAAAGATAGGAGTAAGGAGCTTCGCCGAGGCACACTCCTTGCCCCAAGTAAGTTAGCTTTACTTAAGCGTGCGATTAGAAAATCGAAGCGTGCGAGCGTTCGGATACGAATTCCGAACACTTATTCATATTCTCCTTCTCTCTCTCTCTCTCTCTCTCATACTCGCTCGGTTGCGAGAGCAGTTGCTGTCTACAGTTGCGAGAGCAGTTGCTGTCTGCATTACAGTGGTTCAAACGAAAAAAAAATGTGAAAATTAACAATTTCTTTACACACATATTCTTTGACCAATTCTAAGCACTTTTTGTTCTATAAAATTTTTTTATAAAGTGGATCCTTATCGAGTAACAAAGTTCTCAATTTCTTTTATTTTGTGCCTATCGTCCTTTAGCCGCAATACAATAATTACGTTGCCCAACTCTTACCATCGTGGAGGTTGACGATCTTTTAAAGAGTCTTGTTTTTTGTGTTTTTGTCTTTATTTTTTTCTGGATTTTTATTTTCTTAAATAAATGTAGTCACACGATAGTGAAAATAGGTTTTTATTATAATACAAGTAAAACTAGAAAAGGTACATCCGACTTCGATGAGCGATCAACGCAAAGTGAGTAGGGACTCAAGGCGGCGCGCACAGCTCCCTCTACGGTCCAACGTCAGAACATCGGCGGATCGCCTCGCATTACATTGCAGAGAACATAGCGTTCCTATATTCACGCAGTTACACTTGTCAATTCTATATTTCCTACATATTTTTATAATACTTTTTTTGTGTTTTTATTTATTTTGTTTATATTTTTCTGTCTTTTTTTCTATTTTTTAATATTGTCTGTCTTTTTCTTGTATATCTTTTGTTTCATTTATGAATAATTGAAAAACAATTAGTGCAAAAGTAATCTTCACAATCTAAACAATACCCCGTTGTTCTCAAGGTACATTTTTCAAAATTGCAAGTTCGTCTTTTTCGTGAATCATATTTAGGACATTTAAAATCACATGATTTACGTAGCAAATATGATTCACTCACTTTTCTAGTCATATCTTTGGTCGATATCTTATCATTTCCTTTGCACATATTGTAGATTACTGATGCATTCTCGATGGATATTGTATAATTCGAAAAAAAAACTGACCACATCCACTTTTTTGAATTTTTTTTGGTGAAACTCTTTTACACCTAAAATCATGAAGATCGACCCCACCCATTTCAATGGCGCTAATAAAATTGATTCCGCTATTTTTATCATGTTGAACTTGTATCGAACCTCTAATAGCTTTCTTTTCAAATTCATCCTTTATTTATATTCTATTCCGACGTATAGTATCAGTTGCCCTTAGACCATTTTTCAAGTGTACTAACAAATCAGGACTTGTGAAAAAATTATCTATGTACAAATAATATTTAGCCAACTTTTTTTTCGAATTAACATCCATCAACAGCTTGTTTACCATATGCAGAATAACTGTAGAACTGAGTGCACATGAAGACAAGATTTCATTATTTTCATTAGCTTTTTTTCATAATACATCACCCAAGCCCCTACTGAAAAATCTCACCTGAGATCTCATGCCAAAATCTTATGTAATGATTTTTTTGCTTTTTTACACATTTTAAACTAATCTTAATCAATTAATAATTATTTTTGAAAAATTCAATTTTTTTTTAAATAAAGGAATAATAATTTTTTCAAGTCAAAATTTTTCAAAAATAGTCATTAATCGACTAACAATGGTTTAAAACGTGCAAAAAAGCAAAAAAATCATTACATGAGATCTCAGGTGATATTTTTCAGTAAAGTTGTAACACTTATTGACAATTATTAATAGTTATTTACAGTTACTTACATTTATAAATTTCACCTCTAATAACATTTTTGTTGTAAAAGTGTCTTCGAAGCTATTAAATGTGACTAACTGTTATTAACTGTTAGACACTGTTTGTAACTGCTAGCAACTGTTAAAAACTGTTTATAACTGATTATAATTGTTATTAATGTCTCTATTCTGACATTTTATAATAGTTATAAACAATTATAAACAGTTCTTAAGAGTTCATAAAAGTTAGTAATAGTTTCTAACAATTCTATACACATAAAAAAATTTCCACTAGGGGTTGAATGTTGGATGTAAATTGCGGACATTTGGTACGAAAAGGGTTAATATAATACATACAAAACCTATTTTTTTTAGTTTTTTAGTCTTATTATTCAATATTATTGTTACGAAATTCATGTGTAATATTAACAATATATTAATTCAATATTGGTCCAATGTCTGTACCGAAAAAAGAATCTATATCTTAAGGGGAAGCTGTACTTAAAAAGTGCAACCTACCTTATCGGTATTCTGATTATTCAATTTATGTCTACAGGGATTATCATAATCACTTCGTAATTTGAGAAACGATAGGAAATAAAATATATTTTGTGCATGTGGTATTTGTGTATCGAAACTCTGCAATAAAATAAAAAAACATTCTTAAGGCTAATAGTGGAATTGTACGGTTAAGTGACATTGTTCTCGAATATCGTAGAAATTTAGACGAATAGTTCCAAGAAACACCCCACACGCACAACCGTATTCCTACATAGAAAATTTAAAAACATTGAAAAGTAAGATTGACCCAACAACCACATTTTTATTTTAGAAATCGGATTTGTAATTAGATTACGCACATGAAACCAGAAGAACAGCTGTAGAGGTCTAGGAGGAGGGCTAACACGCTTGACAAGTTCGACTTAGCCTTCTTGATAGCCTCTGCAGCTCTTCTCGTAGCTTCCCGCGCACGCGCACTATACCCTACTATCTCCTTTACGGAATCTAATTGCGAATCCTATTTCTCAAATAAAAATGTGGTTGTTGGTTCCATCTTGCTTTTCAATGTTTTAAAATATTGTATGTAGGAATACGGTTGTGCGTGTGGCGTGTTTTTTGGAACTATTCGTCTAAATTACTACGATATTCGAGAACAATGTCACCTAACCTTACAATTCCACTATTAGCCATGAGAATGTTTTTTTAATTTATTGTAGAGTTTCGATACATAAAGACTACACGCACAAAATATATTTTATTTCCTATCGTTTGCCAAATTATGAAGTGCTTATGATAATCCCTGCAAACATAAATTGAATAATCAGAATACCGGTAAGGTATTAACATGCAAGGAAAAGACCTTGTATGTTAATATATTACTAAAATTGCTAATGGATAAGACATTTTTGAACACCTCTAATTAGAGTATTTAATGAGTGAAATTCAATACAGAGTCTATATTGCATATGTTGAGCCTACTATGCTCTCAGTAATTATAGCAACCTCTATTATAATAACTTTGTCGACAATATAAAATATAAACTTTATTAAAAATTTCAAATTCCAAAAAAATAACATAAACTGCAAAAATGACTTCTAATTTTTCTATACACTTCTCTGTGTTATTTTCTGATGATGATGATCTCTCATTTTCTCTTCGTCGCTCTTTCTCGCCCCCCCCCCTCTCCTCTTATCACTTAATGCTAGCTATCAAAGGTGGCCTGCAAGAAAATCATAAAATTATATGTAGTTTGCTCGTTAAAAAGACTTGAATAAAAAATTGCGCTTTATTTAATTTTCGAGATATTTAAAAAAAATTGTATGTCAAAGTACTATCGAGAACTTGTATCTTTGAAGAGGGTAATGTAAAACCACTAATGTTTTCTCTTCCTCTCTCTTTCTCGCCCCCCCCCACCTCCCTCTCTCTCTCACTTTTAAAATTTTAGTAATATTAATGAAAATACAGTCATTGTTATTTAAGAGAAACATATAAATAGGTTTTAAGGACTATTTAATTTTTACAAACATAGATTTTTCTATTTTTAAGGAGCTTCTTAGATAATGATATGCATTCAACTTCACATGTAATGACGTTCTATACGCAACTTATATGAATTAAATTAATTTAGAGCAATAAAAAATAATAAAAGATTTAAAAATTGGTCCATTTGATGTAGTTGATGATTTCTTTTTTAATATTATTTAGGTTTTTGCTATTTTTACGGAGTTTTCCATAGTTTTACACACAATAGGCGGTGATTACTGGGTTCTATTGGTTAAATAAACTATCTTGGGTGATGTAAAACAATAGGAAGTAATAGTGGGTGCACTCTCGAATCAGTCGATGGCTGGCCGAAATTACATTTACGGTCATTTTGAGGCTATTTATGTTTTTTTTTTACCAATTTCTTCATATTTGTTCTTAATTATTCCGGTCTTTCAGAATGTTTTATGGTTTTAAATATACTTAAATGTACTATTTTGTCAAAAAAAATAAGTAATGCAAGGTTTATAAGTACATGGTTCGTCTAAAAAGGTCAAAAAATGGCTTAAATTAGATTCTCGCATGCTTCTCACATGACTTTTTTTAGCAGGACGGTTCTGTCTATTACAGCTTATATACTTAAATAAAACGTGTACAGTCCAAATGACTGTGAAAAAAACACAATAATACTTTAAACTCATCGTTTAAAACAAGCACATTTCGAGACGTCAACAATGTGAATGTAAAGCTAAAGTTGCACATGAAAAACAATTACAAAATTCAAGAAATTGAATTATTAGTCCTAAATACTTCATCCTGGTTAGAGTATAATGTTGATGGAATTGCAAATAAAGATATTCTCATTGAAATCAAATCACCTAAAAACGATAAGACTACTAATGCAGAAAATTTATTCAAAATGTTAAATTATGTACAGTTTCATAATGGTACACCCATTTTGAAATCTCGCTAGGATTATTAGAAATATAGCTAGGATTATAATTGCTTGCTTTGAAACAAATGTTATATATGAATCATTCCATGATTCTTGTGCAATCATTATTGAACATTAAGAAATATTACTTATGTCGACTGTAATCTACTCTAAACTGCCAAAGATTTTTCTATCGGTCTTACAGTCTAATCAATATTAATAGGCAATCAGATTGCCCTTGTTTATAATCACCCCGCAGAATCTGAAATAAAATTATATTTAACCTGAAAAAACATTTATTAGTAAAGGACAATCTGACCGCCCCCCACCACCCAAAAATGCCCGACGTTTCGAGCCCGCTCCGGCTCCTCATCAGGAACTGAAATGAAAAGCGTTTAGCCACCTTATATAC
>UELV01086021.1:0-23427 GCA_900490015.1 Megastigmus stigmatizans | reverse complement strand
TATATATATAGAAACGACAGAAGCGATAGACGAGAAACATAGAAAAAAGTTGCTGACACGAGCTGAGACGTTTCAGCTCAGCTCATCCGTAGCGGGGCGAAAGAGCAGGAGGGGAGGCCAAGAGAGGATGTAGCCTTTTTCCACACGTTCCTTTCCGGATTCCGTGTGTGTGGGTATGTGAGGCTACACGCGTTTAGCTGCTCGCCCAGATGAAATCTCCCGGTGGGAAAAAAGAAAGACGTAACACGACAGACTCGACGAAACCATCATACAAGGCGTACGACACACGTAGCAAACAATTCTTGCGCAGGTTAACCGGTGGTGTTACGCCCACTTGGCCCCGAAGATCTCTTATCTCTCCTATGTTCGTCGAGAAAATCTTTTTCTATTTCGTCCAGCCTACGGCCTTTTACTTTTTCACTCTTAATACCACCACTTTGACTTTTCTACGCTGCAGCTTCTATAATCGTGTTCCGAATACAATACAATATAATATCAAACAAGTATTTTTTTTTTAAATATATGCAGACTATTATTGTTCTTTCTTTATGGATATCAGCTTTTAAGAACCGAAGCTGCTTATTTTAACTGCAGTGACTTGGCACCGATACTAATGCGACCGAAAGAGTCCGTAAGACAGAACGAATATATATTTAATGAAAAATAAAAACTCAATTTTTTACTCGATTAGTTTGGTAAAGTATAACTTGGAAAATAAATTCGAACATATGTATAATATTTTTGGTGTTGGGAGCAAGATAAATATTTTTCAAGCCAACGTTGTACTGCTTATATTACAGAACATATATATATATATAGAAGCAACATAGTGAATCATTTTATTTCACGTTTTACTTGAACGTTTTTTCGCGAATCAATAATCTTACCGCTATATACATATACACAAAGCGTTTTTAGTATAAGTGTATTAGATAATTCAGCTCCCCGAAATTTAGTCACAGATATCAAGCAGCCCGCACGCCTAGTAATATCGGTCCAATTTCCATCAAAGATATACACCCCGGATACACACAAATATATAGGGTGAATAAAGCGATAAAGCGAACGCAGAAAAGAGAAAGGCCGATGGATTAAAAGTGCAAAGGCAGACGACGGCCGTATATAGCCGAGGAATCTCGGCCGCAGAATTGATGGATAAGCCTGAATTTGGAAAAGGCCGAGGGTGGAGAGAGAGAGGAGACTAACGGATGTGTCCGCGTGTATGTGTGTCGAAACCCCGAGCTCGGTTATACACATGTGCCGCGGCGTTGTCAGTAGCAGACGTGCGCGCGGGGGTAGAACAGCAGCGGCGGCGCTCGGGTGACGGCTGCGTGTTGTACGGTGTAGCGCCGGTGCCGCTGATCTATGCCCTCGAAGGGGGAGAGAAACGTAGTCGAGGAGCTGCTGCTGCCGCTGCCGCCCCGTCACGAGCCACTATACGGTGCGCGTTTACGCCTGATTTTCCGCGGTTTCATGGGCTTTCTTAATCGTTGTCCCTGCACGACACACTCCGGCCTCTTCCTATATATATATATATATATATATATATATGTACACCACCGCTTATCGCTTCCACTATATATCTATTGCGCGCATCACTCCCCCTTCCCAACCTTTTTACATGGCTCTAGCACGGCCTCCTTGCCTCCAGCGTCAACGAATAATGGCTTTTTCATGCGCGTTATTATACCAGGGAGCGATAGGACCGTTATACTCGCAGCAACAAACGCGACGGATATGATGGAGATGGAGCTATTCTTGCGGACGACTCTCGTGCAGCATGCCCCGGCATCCGAGATTTATTGAATGTCTTTATGAGACTCTGCAGGACGCGTTTTGGCCGAGCTTCCTGGTAAGCGTCCAGCAAGAATGATTTTATTTTACAGCGCAACACAGCCCCCGACGTGTTTTCGAATCCTGCGCGGCCTAACGATATTTTCATATCTGTCTCGCAGACCTCGGCGGTTGGATTTGGACGAGATGTATCGGATCGTCCCGAGGCTTACGAAGAGCTTAATCACGGATGGCAGAAAAGATCTTCATTATAGCCGAACAAAAATATACTTATAATATAATGGCTCAACGCATCAGCTCCCATCAACGAGCCTAACTTGCGACCCGCGACACTTGACATTTTATTTTCTCAAAACAAAGCGGTGACCCATGTATAGCCCTAATATAACAGCAATCTGGTGCTTGTTGTGACTGCACCGCAACCGACTGCAGACCATAAAGCACTTTTTCCATGTTTATAGTGAGCGATAAATCAGCCGCACCACACACCGCTTAGACAAACAAAGATGCGTGGGACGAAGAGAGAGAGAGAGAGAGAGAGAATAAAAGGGAAATACTTACGAGAGTGTAGCCGAGCCCTCCAAGCGAGCGGATCGCTGACTAGTCCTTGAAGTCCCGGCCAGTAGACCGCCGGATGCCGTGGCTCCGTACGCTGCTGGAACTGGCTGATTCCTAAACAACAACAATCAATTCCAAGGCAATTAGCGGCTCGTTTGGCTACGTATTTACTTTGTCTGTGTGTGTGTCTGTGTGTGTGTGTGTTGGCCCTTTATAACCTAAAAGCCCCGTTTATACTGCCCCGTTAATTGCTCTCACTCCTGCATGCAGCCGAGCGCGAGCCTCGTCTTCGGGAGCTTATCGGCACTGCCATTAAACTACATCAAACTCCTACGAATTTCAATCTCATTCGCCGGTGCACGCGCACCGACTTCTCGCTCGACTATTATTATCCATATTCGATTAGGCTTTTCATTGCGCGCGTGTCCTCGAATTATGCATTCGAATATTCTTGGTATGCAGGATGCATAACGTCACGAACGGGTAATTCATCAAGACCCAGATTTTCATCACTTTCTCGTTACATTTTTATAATATTGTAGCAATCATTTGACTTCACATTGCAAGTAAATGTCCCTCGTTACTATTATGTATTTGACTAATATATATCTATTTTGTTTATATTACTATTTGAAACTTTTTATTTTATACGAAGCTAACTTTTCATCAAAAATTCGCTCCTCTTCTTATGCCAAACCGCTCGCACGTATTTAAATGCCATAATACAATGTTTAAGAACTAAGTACCTACCTCTAATAAAATTGTAAGGGCTACATGTAAAACTTGGACTAGAGTATGTAGACTCATGTAGAGTATGTAGACATTTTATTTAAAAAAATTTAACTCCTTTACTTGAAGGGAAATATATGAAAAAAGGCCGAATTGATTATTCCCTATGCTTAATGCATAGAAGTAGAAATAGACGAGTATATAGAAAGACATTTAATTTCAATTAAGTTTTTATCAACTTACACTTCAAGTAAGGGGCCAATTTTTTTTTTTAAATTGAATGTATTTTGATGTGTTAAATAATGACGTAGGAAAAATAAAGTAAATTAATATTTAAGTTGTCATTTCATTTATATTTAGACATAAGCATACGACGTGCGTTTAAGTGATTAAATACTGGGTCCGTGACAGTAATTAGGTTATAGAAACGGTCTAACTCATTTTTTTTTACTTTATCAATGATACGAGATTCAAAAGCATACTCTGCTGCCTCGATTATGATGTTTGTATTGGATATGCAAAGTTTGAATCACACATCTGTTCTGCAATTGAATGGATTTTATATTTCCAAATTATAACATAATTAGTTTGAAGCGTGTAAAGCTAGAACTGAGGCTCTAAAGATTGTAACGGATGAGCGTATAAGAATGAGTAATAAAAGTTTTGTGACTCAGCAGATGTTAAATCATATATTTTTATGACGCGATTATGAGAAAAATTGAAACTCATAAAACGCCTAAGTCGTTTTACAGCGCAATCGAATATACCGCGTTTAATATGCATGTTCTTTATTAAATAGTATAAAAAAGAAATAAGATTCTTTCGTTAACACTTTCAATAACATAATGAGAATGGACAATATAACGGAAATTTACATTATTTTCAGACATTCTTTTTAAGAAAAATTAAATATTTGATATTCAATTTTATACCTATTGCCATAAAATTAATCATTTTTAAAAATTTAATTTCATTATACTTAATTATTTTTAAATTTAAATCACATAAATTCTTCAGCAGACTTTAGAATCTTAAGAATGTTGTTAATACATAATTTCAGCACAATAAATAATGAGTTGGAGTTGAATTAGTCTTAAGAAAAAAACAAAAGCTCTCTTCTCACTTCTTCTGCACTATAAGTTAAAAAAATTCCACTTAGAAAAGTGAAATTTATTATACCGTGGAACTTATAAAAATAAATTTATCACTTTCAATCCAATGAGAGTAATAATCTTTTTTAACTTGTTAACAACCCCTTTACAAATCAACTCTAGCTTAATTAAGATCATAGAAGACGATTAAAACGACATTCCTATTGCATTCGTATCTTTTAGTTTTCCAGTTCATACAAACGTATCAACATTAGGGGCGACCGGGGTAAAGTAACCCCAAACATTTTTGACTACAGAATCTAATTTTTTCTTTTGATTAAGAATCTATATAAATTAGCATATAAGGCTATTAACACCTTGGTATTGAATAAAATAAAAATATCAATATTTTTAATGAATTTATAATACATGAAAATATAATTCAAAGTGCAATATTTAAACGCGTTCACTTTACCTCATATGTGGAGTAAACTGAGCCAAAATTATCTGTAATTTTTTATTAAACTCTTAAATGTCAAATTATTTTGATATCTTAGTATTAAATATAGATAAAGTTAGTCTTTTTTTATTATAATAACGCTAAATTAACTCATCATCTCCTTTTGATATTCATGGTACAAATGCGGTTCACAATCGAGATACTTTCATTTGTTTTGTCACTGCATCCGCACTATCCAGACACCACTTTACGTCTCTCACTGTATCCCCAAAGCATATGTGCGAAATAATTTGCACTTAATTTTTGGTTGGTCTTTTCCTTTTTTAACGCATGAAATTAATGTTTTTAAGCTGATTTCCAATGCTAATAGAAAAAATTTCGCGTCAAAATATTATATTTATCACTTCATAAATCAAAAACGTAATTTAAAAAAAAACCGTTGCTACAAGTGCACAAGCTAATTTTCAATTAATTTTAAAAATTGACATATTTTGGCACTTGAATGTGCTTTAAGATCATCGTTCAATGAGTTTATTGAATTAACCACCTTCCTATAGGAACTAATTTCCCTTCTAAAGAAAATTTAAGTCCTTTCATAAGAATCTTATCAGGTGCAAATAGATAATAGCTCCGAGTATTAATATTCTACACAAATCTTATAGAACATAAATTATATGTATATATATGTTTAGACATAAGCGTTTGGAAACTAGCGCGGAATGTCGTAAGAACTTCGACTTCGTTTACATCGCGTAACATTGAAACTTGCAGTACATATTTCCAAAATCTATAGATTTTATATTATTTTATGTATAATAGAGCTCCATGCAAGAATATAATCTTATCAAGAATAAATTAATGAAATGATAAAAATGATAAAGCTATTTCAATGAAGTATATAAGTGAATCTTTTATGATAGATTTTGATTTCCACCGAATGGATTTCTTCTTATTGTCAGTATATGCCATATATTTTCAGAAATACTTTAGTCGCAGATTTAAAAGATTTCTATTTTAATTGAATAGGTTTCTTCTTGTAGCAAGTATATGCTATATTTTTACAGGATTAATCAAATAGCAAATTAAAGTATAATTCCTCTACAATCAAATTTCAATCTTCTTCATTCAAACAGAATCGAAGGAAACAGATTTTATTCTTCATTCAAGAAGAAAAAATTTACGTGCCCAAACAAAATTATTTTCTTCTTAATTCAAGTGTATTCTGCTTGCATCAAGTATCTATTTTTCTCAGTGTATCAATAATACATTTCTCAGAAATTAATTAAAAAATATCACGATATTAACAATAAGATGTATTTTGAATTACCTAAAAAGATGGGTTAAACTAGTAAATATTTCTATTTTTTAGCCGATATCGCAGATCCAATTGTCGAATTGGAAATTTCTTAAGAGCGTCTTTATTAATTGAAATGGCCAAGCACTCGCCTTTAAAAAACCATAATGTAAATAAATTGCTTTTTTGTTTTATCCACGTTTAACATAACCACTAATCAAAGTAACAATTAATAAAGAAAGAAAAAGAAAAAGAGGAGCGTCAGCTCGTATACCTACCGGTCGAAGCGGCAAAGCCCGCGTGCATGGCGTATCTCGGGGCCGGCGGCAGATGCTGTCCATGGGGACTGGCGGATATCGCGTGCTGGGCCTGTCCAAGCCCGGGTCCCGAGCTCGCGTGCGTTGCCGCCGGCCTCGACAGTATGGTGTCGATACCATGGGGATTGCTTCCAACCGAGGTGATGGAGGTGGCCGGACTGTGTTTGCCGCTGCTCGTCGGCGAGCTCTGACCTTGCAAGCCCTGCTGCTGTTGCTGTTGCTGCTGCTGCTGCTGCTGCGCAGACGGACTCGATTGTTGTTGCTGTTGCTGCTGCTGCTGTTGTTGTTGTTGTTGCTGTTGCTGCTGCTGCTGCTGCTGGAGGTGGTGCTGGTGGCTGCGCTCGGCCATCGAGTGGAGCGCCGCCAATGGCTGACTGGCCGCTAGCATCGAGCCGGCGGCCGCGTTGAGGTTGAGGAACTGCAGCACGTGGGGCGAGGTAAAGTCGTGGAGCCAAGGTGGCCTCGCGACCGGCGGCGAGTGGCTCTGGGGCGGCAGCTGAGGCGGCGGCGAGCACGAGCCCATCGACGAGCCGACCGAGGAGCTGCGTTCGTCCAGCTGCGAGTGCTCCGACTGCTGCACCTGCATTTTCGTGTTCGCCACGCGTCCAACCACACACACACGCAATATAAACACTGGATTACACACTCGTTACGCTCTATATCGCGTACACTTGCGGACTGATTCTAAGCTTGTGGGATATGCAAAAGTCTCGTGTTATAGCTTTCGGACTGTAGAAATAGATTTTTTTTTAAATTACGGATTGGCAAATAGCAAAGTTACAAAGTTTCATATGCGATTTTATTGTAGTTATTAATGACTGAATAAGGTAACGTAAATTTATCAATTAAAAAATGGGCAATTTGTAAATGTCACTGACAATCATTTTTAGAGAATGCATATTATGATAATACAGATGTTTTCATGATGGCTTTTAGATTGTAATTCTCCACATTCTTAAATAGAAAGTAAAGAAATAAATAAATAGAACACGAAAACCGGTTTTTTAGCTACACATCTATAAGACAATTTAGTTATCTTCATTTATTATAGAAAAATTTGTCATTTAAACCGACATTAACGAACAATAAGGTAATTTTTAGCCATATGAAGAATTTGTTTTTTGAATATTTTGAATGAATTAAAGACAGGACCCATTTGTACTTTTAAAAAACCGATTTTTTGGACGTAATTTCAACTTTTAACAAATCGAACGCGACATTCTTTCGAAAATTAAACACTTACCAATTACATTTTAGCTTCCTTAAAAAACCAACTCGTAAAAATCTCTTGGATTATAATATGGCAAACTACAAAAACCGGTTTTTCTTTATAGCGTAAACTCTAATCAAACACTGAATCATGACTCTATTGCGCAACGACAAACCTATATATAAAAAATTACATGCTAAACATCTCCAATTCAAATTGCACGTGTGTCCCAACGATAGATAAATATTCCAACTCGCGACTTTACTTTTCCAATTTGATCACTCTCTCTCTCTCTCTCTGAACTGCAGAGCAGGAAAAAACGGTATACAATATTGCGTTGTACGAACCGAGTGATGATGGTGCTGATGAGCGGGTGGCGACTGATGCTGACTGTGATGGTGGTTGATCTGGTGGTGGGCCGTCTGGGGCGGCCTGCGTTGCTGAGCGTGCTGTGCGTGCTCGGCGGCGATCGAGGAGGCCGATGACATGTCCAGGACGCCCAGGTGCTCGAGGGCACCCGCAGCCGCGGCCTCCGCCAGGCTACTTGACTCGGCGCGGCTCAGGCTCCTCTCCTTGCTCAGCGTGCACACCATCTCGCAACGAGCATACTTTGACCGCACTACTTGGCTAATTCACTCGCGGCTTTATACTCTTCTCTCTCTCTCTCTCTCTCTAACTATCTCAGTCTGTGCAGAGTATCAAAAAAACAAAACAAGAATCGAGTGCGAAAACTAGAAGAGCGATCCACTGCGCGCGATCCACTAACGAGAGTCTAGACTGTCTATATAAGAATTGCAGTTATCTAGGCGAAGCGCTGTGCGTATGAGCTGGAAGCTGTAGGTTTAAGTGTCGTGTAGCTATGTAAAGCGAGGAGCGCGCGGGCGGCCGTTCCGCTCGGCTCGGCACCAACGAGATGTCTGCTGTCGGGTGCCGCGTGGCTCGCGCGCCGAACCCGTGCATTGCCTGGGCGCGGCAGGGCCTCGCTCCTTTGCCCGTCCCATTGGTCGGCTCGTCTGGGCGTGGCTTTCGCTCCCATTGGCCGAGCGCTCGCGACGCTCCGGAAGCTCGGGGGCGTGGCCTCTCAATCTCGCGTTAGCTTCTTGTTAAGCGTCTTTCATTGTGTGTTTAAACTCGTAATTTATGATCCCGACTGAATAAAACAAGAGCTCGCGGGATGCTCTCTCTCTCTCTCTCTCTCTCTCTCTCGCGTGCAGCTCGCGCTCGTGCTCGTACTCGACACTGAGGCTGTGTGCGCCAGCGAGAGAGAGAGAGATTCTACGGACGACTCTTGTTGAGGAGAAGCGGTAGCACCGCACACTTTCCAGAGTCCGGGAGACAGAGAGATGAAGCTTCCTGCCGAGCGAGTCCTTGATGACGCGCAACTCGCTGGTCCTCCTGCTGCTGCTGCTTCTTCTTCTCCTCGCTTCCTCTACTGCAGTTACGTGTGTGTCTATATACCGTATATATATATATAGATGGGATCCCGGGCGAACAAGTGTGCGAGCGCTGATTCTTCCTCCAGTCTCTTTTGAGAGGACGCGCTCCTGCTGAGCTCTGCGCTTCATGGAGCCTTAGACTGAATCGAGAACGAATTGAGCGGATCTAACGCTTTTCTAATTTAAATTTTCGGTTTACGCGTAAAAAAAAGGACTGAATTGTGCGCGAGAGCGGATTGACCTTCTTCTTCAGAGCTGATTCTTTTTTAGAATTTACTAACCTTTTCGAGATTTTCTTAAATGCGCGCATTTTCGCCTTCTTTGACTTTTTATTTTTACAATCTTTCTTCGGATAAAAATGAACCGGTATTCCATTTTACAATCTTTTCCGCTTTAAAATAATGCGGATCGGGAAAATTTCACATTTCAAGAATTTATAGACTAAGAGTCGTCTAGCTATTATACGATCTTTTAAAATCATGGGATTAAAATGATTTATTTTATACTCGAGATTATTATATATATATTTCACAAAAGTTAAGTTCCCGGTTTTTTAATTTTATTCACGCGCCAATCGTATAATATATAACAAAATCATAAAACTGCGCAGAAAAAGAGCTGCAGCAGCCGTCGGCATCTCGCTTTATCTCGGCTTTGCGCGCGCTGCACTGCACACGCGGACGCACAACTCCACAGAGAGATATAGAGAGAGAGGGAGAGAGAGAGCAACTGCTGCACATCGCACCACCACACGAAATCGTCATTATGGCCGATCACGATTAGTTCCAGCCTCATTGTGTGCACCATACCAGCGCACGGCCTCGATAATTGAGAGCTCATTTTCCGCAACATCGACTTTTATTAATGACCGCTTTATATATATATACACAGAGCATCGGGCCGTACACTCGGCATACGAGGCTCCGCACGGGGGAAAAAGAGATATATAATTTATATGTATATATATATATATAGGTATATGATGTGCGTGCAGTATTGCCTATTGATCGTTCAACCGTTGCACATAGCGTTGAAAGAGCGAGAGAGAGAGAGAGAGAGAGACAGACAGAGACAGTGAAGCGTGTGATTGTCGACCTTGCATCTATACACGTATATATATATATATAAGTATATGTATGGCAGGGATTGCCTGTACACATATATATAGGAGAGCTTTGAGGTGAGAGGGTCTGTGCACCTATATACTATACACACATATATAGACACGTAGTATACGGCTGGCGCGCGATTACGTCGGATTAGCTATGCGCAGCTATTCACTCGGGTGGCGGCGAGTTGCGCGCGCGAACCTAAAGCCAAACGTGTGCTGGCCGCTGCCACCGTCGCCGCCGCTGCCGCCGCCGTTGCCTTAACTCCATTTGCCCGGCATTCAATTATACCTTTATAAATAACCGCTCGCGCACCGTCGCCGCTGCTGCCGCTTCGCGTTGTATATATATATACGATTACGTATTGTGTGTATCTTTTATTTGCTTTTTCATTACCCTCCGTAGCTGACGATCATTATGAGATATGTATGAATTTATATTATAATGTGTGAGTCAGTATGTGTATGTGTGTGTATGCCATTTATTGCCGCGCCGATTTATTTGACCGTTAAAACGTTAAATCGTCCGTGTAATTATGTAGATATACTTGTATTTCGATTGAATGATTTCCGAGGCCATACTGTGCCGACCGATGCTTTGTTCGCGAAATTCTTTGCGACGATTTGAATGGAATATAAGTAGATATACTGTGCACGTGCGACTATATTGTTCTTAGGTATTAATGATTTTTAGATTTTTTTATTGTGTCCTTTGGATGTTAATTGGTTGGTGATTATTATATGCGTCTCGTGCAATATACACTCTTGTAGTATTTTGTGCTTATGATGAAATACATAAAAGTATCGGTAATGGAGTCATAAGGGATGAATTTAATTAAGTTTCTCATTTCAAAGTAAGCTATATTTCTGTTTGTGTGGAAAAATGATATGATATTGACTCCAAAAGAATGACAGCACTACAATAGAATTAAAATTGCCATTTTTACTTAATATTTATAAAGTATACCCCAACATAATCAAATGAGATTCTTCTAAAAGACCGCAGTAAGATCATTACTCCACGGAAAGAAAATCTATAGTAAAAATTACGATAGTGTTTTTCAATTGAATCACAGATAGTCAAAAGTGAAAGAAACTATTATAGTTCTGTAAATTTTACTATATTTATGGTTATTTTCTTTAAAAACAATTATAATATTTTTTCAATCTTAGCAGTCTGTAACTTGATTACAAAACACTATTGTATATATTACCAGAGAACTTATAACTTCGAGTTAAAATGTGCAAAATTCAAGCTGTAACATTTCCTCTCCTAACTAAGAATCATTAAAGCAATAGCGCACCAAAAGAATAACAATTATAATACGCATATGTATAAAAAGGCTAAGCGGACGCGCGTGGACTAATTGCAGACAATTTGGGGGGTTTAAATATATATATATATATATATAAAAAGTCGCTCAAGTCATTGTTTGCCCAAGGTCGTTTAGCGCCGTAATATCCGAACATTTTCGAATCGTAAAATCAAGTTGATTATTTGCGGCTCAAACACATTATAAAGTGCATCTGTGCTACAAATCACAGCTGGAGAGTGAGAGGATTTTACGAGGCGCCCGAGGAGAGAGCGAGCGAAGAAAAAGATTTAGCGTTAAACAATTAGAAGTGGGGAGGCCGGACTGGGCAGGGCCGAGAGATCCATATATGCGTGTGTATATATACCCCTCTCTCTCGCGCACTCGACGGTCGACACGTCCCTTTTCTCCCTCCTCACTTTGCTCATTTTTTTATATAAGTATATACACACACACACACACACAATTTAAAATCGCGCGTGGTGTATATATATATAGGAGTATAAGCTCCGGGGCGTTGCTATTAAAACGTCGAAATGGCCAAAGGCAAGACTAATGCTGTCCAAATACGCCGGACTCGACCGACTCTGCGTCCTTTGTCGCATATATATATATATATATATGTAAAAGTGGGGACGGGGGACAGCTGCGCGCCACACTCTCTGTGTGTGTACTCTCGCAGCAGCAGCAGCAGCAGTAGTATAGAGGCAACTGGGCCGACAAATAGACAGCCCTATCAGTCATCGGATGTTCTGTACTCATGCCGCCACTCTCTCTCTCTCTGC
This sequence comes from Megastigmus stigmatizans, assembly GCA_900490015.1. Lineage (NCBI taxonomy): Eukaryota > Metazoa > Arthropoda > Insecta > Hymenoptera > Megastigmidae > Megastigmus > Megastigmus stigmatizans. Next base: position 11,332 of record UELV01086021.1, on the reverse strand, counting down.
TCGGTGCACAGCCGCACGGGGCTGCAGCGCGCAGAGGAAAGCTCAGTGGAGCGTTATATTGGGGGCCCCCATTGACGTCAGTCAGCTACCGTGCATTATATCCGCCTATTATTATGTACCTTGGACAAGCTCTCTTTTTGACTTTTCCACCAACTGATCCCTCTCTCTCTCTCTCTCTCTCTCTGTCTCTCTCTCTCTTGTGCACACCGCGTGTGTCAAGCCAAAAGAGAGAGAGAGAGAGAGAGAGAGAGAGAAGCGAGGCTTGTCTTGAAGGCCCGAAGAATGTGCCTGCACCTTCTTTATGCCGGGATTATTGACTCGATTCGCCATGGCTCCTCGCTGGGTTTGGTAGCGAATTACTGTTTGTGCATGCACCGCCGCCGCGAGAGGACCCAAAATTTATGCCGATTTGCATATGCGCTTGACGCGCGCGCGCGCGAGAGCGAATCTCTATTATATAAAGGCTTCCTTTTTTTTGCTTCATATTTGTCCTGCTGAAATATTAGTTTATGCTAATGGAGAAGACGCTACTGCTGCCTGCAGCTTCATTTCTGTATTTGCACTTAATTATACCGTTTGATCGACCGACTTTTACTGGTCGTATTTTTTCGATTTTTTTTTATCCGAAATAGTTTTTGTTGACAAGTTGCTTTGGAAAAATGATGGTTTGTTTATGCAAATAATAAGCGCATTTATTTGCAGCTGAAGGAAGTTTATAAAGTGCCTATATGTCATTGATAATTGAAAACTAAAAATATTTACAGTATTCCCTAATATAGAGTAGGTACGTGAAATATCAAGAGCTTTCAAGAATATATTAGTTTTCTATAAGTTAATTAGCTTCTAATTACATTTTAAATACTAGTGACTAGTGCGAATTTATATTTGAATGCACCACAGTAAATCCTTACATTTTGAAGCAATATACAATAGATATTGTAAAGGACGCAAAGTCTCGTTATTCCCCATCACTTTCAGAACCGTGACAAAGTGATCTTTTGAATCTAATTCACAGTTTCGGTAATTGGACAGATGTTTCATGCATTTTAGCATTGCCGGGCGATGTCTTTATTAGAATATCCGGGCTACTGTTAGTCAGCAATTTCATGAATTCAGATTTAACAAGTCTATAGTAATCGTCAGTGTTGCCTATTTTATAGACGTCTTCGTATACCTTTTCATTTCGGTAGCATTCCGTAGGCGTTAATGTACTATTTACACCTACAGTATAGTATACTACATATTACTATGCATATTTATTTTACATTCAGTGTACATTATACTAAGGTAGTCATTTACGGACTCCCTAGTGAATTGAGAGTGTAAAATAAAAATTGCGAAACTGTTGCTCAGTTTGGATAAATGATGTTTATTCGGTACATTTATAAATTTTAGTATACATTTACTTAACATTAGTATTAAAATAGCAATGCTTACATAATATTAATCTTAAGCTTATTATCAACAAATTAGCTCGCTTAACCCCACTTTCCATTCATCTATTAGAAAGTACAAATCTTCAACTATATTGTACCCTATTTTTACATTATCATCTGCAGTTTCGATTAAGTAACGTGTAATAACAGTGCACGAAATAGTACGACTCCATGTATATACAATGCAAAACAAAATAACCATAAGTAATTTTTTCTCGAAAAACTATTCAGCCACTGGGGTAGAAAAAAATTCCATTATTTTGATTAAAATTTAAAGAACCAAATATATTTTTTTCATAATAATATCCAGCACTACGATTCCGTCAAGAATCACCTTAATCCTATTTTCTGGTTATTCTATAATTCAAATTTTAATTTAATTCAAAGCTTTCAACTATATATATACAACTGGTGTAATGTTTATTTAATTCAAAAACTTATATACTACTATAATTTTTTCACCAGCTAAAAACCATAGAAAAATATTAAATGAAAAAAAAAACATGTAGAATTCCTATTTTTAGTATATAAAAATTTATAATCTCAAAATTGTAAAACTAAAGTTATCTATAAAAAGTGTAAAATTAAGTTATCTAAAATATCTTTTATTTTAAATTGCACGAAAATTACAACGTCGGACTTGTAGAATTTCCCGCTATACCGTTTGCAGTGAAGTATAATAATCGCTCAATCGCTTACTATTTAGATAATAAATGAAATAAAAGAATCAATCACGTCAATCGAATCCCAAAACCATACTTAACCGCTAATTCATCGTCGTATCCACGCTTCGTCGCCAATCCATAACGCAACTCGTATACCTATTATAACCGACACGCGGCTAATCTGCGGCGTGTCGCCTAATACGCGCAAGCTGCCATAATATAAAATACTTGCCGATTGCGCATCTAAGTTGACAGATTGCACCGAGAGAGAGAGAGAGAGAGTCGATCGGTTACATATCACGCGCGCACGCAAAGTATCGGGATCCCTGGTAGTAGACAAAAAAAGTGTCCGATCCCTGCCGCCGCACACACTCACACGGACATATTATATATATAAGTAAGTTTGAAGCTGTAGGAGAAAAAAAATATCAATAATGATGTCGGTGGCTCGTCGTCCAACGTGTCGCCTCTCGGTATACGCGCTCACACGTATCTTTCTCATCCATCATCGACTTGGTTACTATTTAAGCCGCAGCGCGACGACATTAATTCATCGTTAGGAAGCGAATGCTTCGCAGCCGCGAACAATGCCTATATATATATATATATACCATATCTGCCTGACACTGATGCATCGATTTTCTTCTTTTATCATTCCACGGACTGGGTTGCTTATTTTAACCAGCTTCGCTGCTGCTGCTGCTGTTGCTGTGCGTGTATAATATGACCCAACTGGACCCTCCGCGTGCGGACTCTTGCGCCGCTCTCAGCTCGTCCCGCAGGATTATATTGCAGTCGCCGCTTACAAATTGCCTCTTAGCCACGTACAAAAATACACCGCTTTATGTAAATTACAATTATGCGGGGAAAACAGATTTTATAAGCTTATTACACTTTGTGCGTCCCCCGCGTGCCTTTTTTTTTACTCCTCATCTCGCTGCCACTGTTGCTTGACCATATATATGCCTTATCTCTCACTCTGTTCTTGCGCGCGCGTGTGTGTGTGTGTGTGATTATTTTTCTTGCGAGCTATCGTTGGCTGCGATGCTTGAGGAGAATCAAATATCATGTTTCGATGAATTAGCGGTTTTTTCGGATGGGTACGTTCTTATTATTATAATTTTTTGTTTGTTTTTGTTTATTTTACGAGAAAATACTTATGCTTCATTATTATATTCTCTATAATTAGGCACGTTTTAATAGACTATCGATACCTGCTATGTGCATTTTAAATTATAGACTTTTCAATATTTCTCATATCATGTACATATTTACACAGTAAATAAATTGTCGTTTAAAATACACGTTCTTAACTTTATAATTCTCTTATTAGAATACAAACCCATGATTGTTTTGCCAACAATCACTCTCTATGTAATTTAACTTAAAGTAAAAAAATTACATGTTTTCACTCGTTTTGACTGAAAAATGTCTCTTTAAGTAGTGAAATATTAACCACTCTTCTAAAATCTTCACAATTTCATTATACTTTTTCGAAATGATATATATTATTTACACCAAAGTGTATAAATATTATATATATTATAATGCTAACTTGGTTCAAAGCACAGGTTATATATCCCATCGCGCTGAATGATTGATCCGCGGCAATTTAAACAGTGGCACAGTATCGTCGACAAAAAAAAATCCAACGAACATTGAGCCGAAATCTTCATTGAAAACCCTAAGAAAGAAAGTCTGGCTGAAAGCGAATGTGCATCACGGCGGGGGAGAGAGAGAGAGAGAGAGAGAGAGAGAGAAGATTAAAAAGAAAAGGCCGCGGTGAAGTGCAATTTGAAAGAGGCCGCGAGCGAACGGATCGAGCTAATGAAAAGGCTTGTAGGAGGAACGAGAGTGTTTGGGTGAAAAGAAGCTGCTGCAGTCATGATGAGCCGTGCCGGTGTGCCCCGGTCATGCACACACAAAGTCTTACAGTCACACATGTATGCATGGGAGACGAGAGCGTGTGAGAGGATAATCGGATTGCCGAGAGGATATATCGCTCCTGAAAGGAGCTGACGAACGAGAAAATGAGCCTCGGAAGCGCGGCCCGAGCCGCACACACACACACACAGACACACGGCAGGAGGGGAGCTGAATTTTCTAAAATTTGTCGCTCGATCGGGCTTGAAAGGTGAACGTATATGCGACACAGGGAATCGAGCGGATCGTGGAATCTGACTTCTCCAAGGGAACTTGGAGTGGAAAATCCAAGGAAGTGACCTGCCTGCGCCGGCTATAATACACCTTTTCTCCCTCTCTCTCTCTCTCTCTCTCTCTCTCTCTCTCTCTCTGTCATTTCCTTCTGCTTCGGTCGCATTATGAACGATTAGCCGAAAATAAAAGGCCAAGAGAGAATGAGCGGGGACACAGTTTAACTGCCTCCTGTAACACAAATCTGTCGCGGCGACAATGGCTCCGGGCGTCAAATTAGGTGACACAGGTCAACTGAAGCTTATATATATACACTATAATAGCCTGCAGCCCCACACCCTCGGCAGATTCGTGACTTTTTCCAAGTCTCCGATACCACGGGGAACCTATACAAATACTCCGCTGCACAAATAGACAAAATAGAAATGCGTATACAGGCGCGCACACACGGCAGTTGCTCACTTTTTCTCCGCGACGAGCGGCTCTCCCCTCCCCTCGCTCACTCTCTCTCTCTCTCTCGCGCGCGCGCTTATACACCAAAGCTTCTGGTCTATTATACCTTTTGATCTCTATTATACGGCTGGCTTCCTTTGCCGTTTAGACGACTCTGACGACCATCTATACAGTATAATATCGCCGTCGTCTCGGGTTCATACTTTTCTTTTCTTCTTACTTCTTCTTCTTCCTCATCTCTCCTTCGCACGAACTCGTGAGTGTGTGAAGCGAGAGAAAAGAACGAGGAGAGAAAATCCCTTCCGGCCCTGCCCACCTAACTCTATACATCACTACATACTTAGTGCGATTTATAAGGATAATTTATCGTGTTTATGTGCGCTTTTTTCTCAAGCGACGAGAGCTACTTTATGAGGAAAATGACTGCAACGAAAGTATTAATAAACGACTGACGCGCCCTTTAAATGGTGACGAGTTTAAACTCTCTCTCTACGCAGTTCGCAATTTCATTTAATATAATAAACTTTTTAGTTGTACATCTGTACCTGAAATATCGGCATTTAGCAATAACTGAAAGTCAATTAGCATAGACATGCATTGCAAATAACGAAAATATGCATTAAATTTGCAAACATTAAATAACGAACTTTATTAAGTTTCATGAATTGTTTCAGCTATAAATTTAATTGTAATTTTAAAAAAGAATCGATTTTTAGTTTCAATAGTTTAATGAATTGCTGAACAAATAGAACAAACAACATAATTATTTGTATACAATTATTATTGTACAATTATTATTGTATACAATTCTATGGTACACTTTCTTTTTATTGAATTTTAAAGGTAGGTATATAATTTACACTGTTTTATATTACTGCATGTATGCATCAACATTACTTCAGCACAGAACAGTATTGTCACATTAAGAATTATTTTTGATATTCGCGTAATATAGTGCGATTAACTAGCCTCCAAAGTAAAAATCGCTGCCAATTTATTGTCACTTAGCCTCCTCAAACTTAATTATTTGTTTCAATATATATATATATTTAAAATAAATAAAATGATGAAAGATGAAAATGAAAATAAATATATCATTTAAGTTTTATATCAGTTTGCTATATTCAAAATTAATAATAAAAATTTATAGTTTTTTTAATCAATACACAAAACTTATTTGTGAATAACATTAAAATTGGAAAATTTAGCTAACAATCTTTATTTTACAAAGACTTATGAATCTAATTTTCTTATTTTTTCACAAGGTTCACACCTTGAACCTTTTTTATTTAATTTTTTTCTTTTAATGATGTAAAAAAGTGGTAAATCATGAATTCTTGCTTGACGCGGATGATGCTAAATTGTTTAGTGCGATTAAATCTGTTATTATTTTTTCAGAAAATGTAGCTTATTCATGCTAATAATATTCTTAATAACTAAATAAATTTTCATAAGGATGAACTAAATGACCTTTTTCAAAAAAAATATAAAGAACGACGCAAATAATTTTAAAAAATAAGTTAAGTAATTGAAAATATAAAATTGTATGTGATTGGAATCTTCTTCAAATGTATATTGTAAATGTTTTTTATATTATATTTGTAATACGAAGAAAACTAAAAAACTAAAAATCAAAAAGTGTTTTTCTGAAATAAAATAAAAGTAAAACGATGAATCATAAAAATTATTTTTCAGCCGCGTACCACAAACAAGCGAAATAAATGAATTTAGAAATTTGAAAATTCCATTCTTGAGATACAGAAGTATACATCTTATTGACACATGCACACAAAGGCACGAAAACAAATTTTCTTAAAAATTATCAATTTCTGTCCCAATGATGTTTAAAAAGATTTTTAAGCATTTTTGTAAACAGTCTTTTTTTTCACCGATTTCTCTGAGGGAGCAAAACCCATATGAAAAAATGACTTTTACAATGGTGGATTCTTTAAATTTTGGCTCCGCTTCCAATGTATCTACTCTTGAAACCACGTCGACCCCGAAAAAAAGTTTGCCGAGAACAGGGCTAAAATAAATCGGAAACACGCTGACACGTTAATTCGATGGACAGCGGATAAACACCGAGTTTTATCGCGTTATAATGCCGCGCGCGCGAGCTGCTGGGCTTCATGAGGCCGAACAGTCGTCGTCGTCGTCGTCGTCGACGTCGTCCTTGCCCGTCGACTCGTGCGGATACCCAGATGCTCTCTCGCCTCCCTGCCTTCAACTCGACCGTGCTTTAAATCTCTACTCTCTCTCTCTCCCCTACCCCTCTCTCTCTCTCTCTCTCTCTCTCTCTTTCTCTCTGACGCAAAAAGCGATATTTCAAGGGGCATTATCATCCTTTTTTCCCAGCTCATTTTACGACCTGCCGACTCAACATTAATGCTACCTGCACACACACGCGCACACACACACACACACGCACACGTGCAGAGAAGAGCAATTTCGCGCGATCGACTATATATAAGCGAGTGCTTGTCCTCGGTGTATTTATCAAAGTCGAATTTCCATAGAGCGTCGGACGATTAAAAAGCCATAAAACGAGCATCGCTCGCACCCGATCGCCCATATAGAAAAAGGATGTGCTCGCCGCGCGAGGCGTATAGGTATGCATATATATATATAGCTGATTCACGCCGTGTGCAGCATCGCACATAATCGCTCTATAGGATATTTGGATCTCGCCGCGGGCGGTCGGTGAGCTGGTAATGAGGCATTAATAAGTCGAGACGCTGCCGCGGCGCGCTGCTCTCTCTTGCTCCGCACGAGCCTATACAAACACCATAATACCGTGGTGCGCAGCGAGCTTTCTTAGCTTTGGGGAATATACCTGTATATTCTTCCTTTGCTTTTTTTTTTCGCATAGCTTCGCGCGCTCGGCTCTTATGTAGTCGTGAAAAGCTTGGACGACTCGAGCTCGCCCGTCCTGTGCTTTGTAGTACCAATGTGTTATAGGACCGCACGCATGCTATTGGAATATTTTTTTTGTTCAAGTATATTCAGATTATTGTAAAAAATTAAGTTCTACTCGAAATAATGGTTACGAGGGAATGAAACCTTTATGAGTACCTATTATTTTTGTTATGTATGGAAGGAATGCTTTTCAAAGTGTATAATATATAGCAAGAATTTTATTGACTACGATGCAGATATAGATAGATCATTTGAGAAGAAAGATTAAAGCCCCTCTAATGTTGCGTTGATCTTTATTTAAAACTTCTTCAATTTTTCCTCTATAGAGCACGTCATCAATGAACAATCTTACACAACTGTATAAACTAAAAATTAACTTTCTTGACGCTTCTTTTTTGATACAATATATACCTATATACTTACTATAATAGATATTCCGTATAGATTGGTTTTATTTATTGGTTTCAATGATTCAAATTGAATATAGTAAGATTTTCAAACAATTTCTACGCAAATCTCCGAAAAAAGGGGTGATTGCCCTTTAAAAGTAATCCGTTTTTTCATCTGAATTCTGAACTGTCTCTTTTTCGAACCGGATTCTGAGTTAACATCTTATTTAATCGGATTCTGAGTTTTCACCTTATTCTACCATGTTGTAAGTTGTCACCTTACTTAAAGACGAAGAATTTTCACATATACGCAATGAGAAATCTATACATAAGAAAGATTTCTTGCCCACTATAATTAAATTTTTATTAGTAGAAAAAATGTGTACGTCATATAGGAATGCAGATAATAAAAGGAAAAAGAACTTTCATCATATACGAACCTGCGCACCAATAACAATTTTTGCGCTTACAAATGATTCGCTACACAGCCAGTAAAGACAAGGAATGCGAGGCGTCGAAAGCAAGACAGATAAAAGGCGAAATGGAAGCTGATGTAAGGGCTGTAGTATTAGGGCAGCTAATAAATTCGGCGCTGAGATATCGGAAAAAGATTGGGATCGGCGTCGGCGCACCGCACGCCGAGGTTTTGATTTCACGCGCGCAGACAGAAAGAGGGAGAGAAAGAGAGAGAGAGAGAGAGAGAGAGAGAGAGAATCAGTGAGCCGCGAATATTTACATTTTTATTAAAAACATTTACAACTCATCCGTCGCGAGTTGAGCGACTTATTCGACGAAGCAGCTCGGAGAGACTTGTGTATAGCTCGTCGGTGTCTCTACCCCTCCGCTAGCTGTTCTGCGGCAAATTCAATTATCTTGGTAATCCTGCAATTATAGCGAATGGATTTGGAAAGGCCGCTCGCCAAAGCCAACGTCACTGACAGAAACGCAGAAAAAGACACTCGATGCCAGCTTGCTGTCTATACGTATAGCTCTCACCCTCTCCCTCTCGTAACCAATCTGCATCTGATCTAGCGCAGTGCAAACACTGCGGATCACTGTCCAATGCTGCTACCCTCGAATCTTAGATTCTGTCACCCTTGGACGCCCATAAAAATGACAATCACGTGCTTGGTCAAATTTACGAATACGAATTCTTAAAATTTCATGTTTCTTGCGTGTTAACGATTTCTATAGCCTATACGAATTACGCAGAAGATGAAGATATCCAGATGAAAATGAAGATGAAAATATTCGTCAAAATCGTGACGATTCGTCAAGAGCATGACTTAAATATTTAAACAATACCTAATCTTTCTAAAAAATGGAGTGATATATTAATTCGAAAATTACAAGTTAACTATCGATCCTTGTACAAAGCGACTTTTTGACAATTTATTTTCTATATCTATAGTAAAGACTTTTATATATTATACCTTTATTATTTATAGCACTCTAACGTCCTAGAGAGAAACTTACTCTAATAGAGCTAAATTTAACTAATTAAATTTAAAGTAATTATTTCTACGTAGTACTTTCAAATAATATTAGTTTTTACGCACGACTACTATACGGTAGTGCCTTATATTTAAACTCCAAAAGTCACATATTTTAGCACAAAACAAATTTCTATTATGATAAAAATATATTTTGAGCCATTTTTTTTACAAGTAAGGATGTAAGTATGTATGTATCAAGTTAGTCGAATTCCACGTAAATTTTTGACGGATTAAGCCGAAATTTTAGGAAATAACTTATTACATTATAAAATAGAAGCGTTCCTATTTTGGTCTATATCCATTGAAATGCTTCCAATTGGCACACCTTTTAAAAAAGCTGAAAAATAGGTGTTTATATAGCTATAACTTGAGAAAAAATTATTATATCTCGAAGTACAAATAGACGAATATCAAAATTTAAAAAAAATGCATCTTTTTTACAGCAAACTTTCCTCTAACACCAAGTCCTTTTAAAATAAACGTAGGAAAACGCTTAAATTAGCTCAAAATGACCTCTTTTTGGGCTTTAACATTAAAAATATTAATTTCTCATAAAAGTGTTAAATGTAAAAGTTATAGAGCACAAAAAAAACTTTTCTCTGATGAACATATTTGGCTAGAAACGATTCATTTCAAAATAGCAGTGGAACCAATTGTAGAGGCAGCAACAGAATGCGAGCGTGAAGCGTGAGCAGTGACGGTCGTGCCACATTTAAAAACTTCACTTTTTGTATACCTTAATGTATCGCAATCATCACTGGTATGCGTCAGCGCTGGTTCATAATTAATTTATTTTACTTTATTAGAGTCGTTTTATAATTTTAACTAAATTGAAAAACAGTATAATATTTATTTAGTATAAAATTTTTTGTAATAATTTACAGTGATTATTATCATTTAAATAATAAAAAATACTCTAATAAAGTGAATGAATTATTTATTAAGGTAGAAGTAGGGGTTGGAAAACATTAAAATTAATCGCTGAATTAAATTGCGCAAAGAGACTACTGCGGAATACTCTTCCGTCTCACATTACAGCTTTAGATTCTTTGGAAATATTTAAGTAGTCTGAGAGAACCTTAACTGCTACTTATTCATTTTTATTAATTTTAACATAGTACATTTTACTTATTCTAATTAGATATTTATTATTTTGTATTTAGTTTAAATTTTATATTATTTTGTACATATATCTTTTGTATTTTAAGAGCCATGCCCGTCTAATAGTGCAATAAATAATTAAATCAAATTTATTAAAAATAATAATGAAGTAAAATAACAAGTGTTTACTCAACAAATTTATTCTCAACCTTTTTCCAAATAAATGTTTGGTCGTCACAGCTGCAGACAATAGTTCCAGATTCTAATGTTTTAGAATTGAAATAAAAGTTATTTTAATAATCAGTTGAATTTTACCTTCATAGATAAGGCTACATTACGAATTAACCCGATTTAACGCTTTTACCTGAAATAATAAATGAATAATTACAAGGACAGGTACTCCGGTATGATGTTACGTGGAAAGTACCTTGCCCAAATACGAACAATAAACCAATAATATGATCACATAGCCAACCAGGCATTTCACTTTCCCTCACTCTGACTCTCCCAATGTTGAATTCCTTTGCAATACCCACGTTAAATTTTCTACGTGCTCCAATATTTATGGTCACCCAACCGAAGAGTCTTCTTTTGTTTTCTTTGAGATTTTATAAAGCATCTAAGGTTCCTACAGGTAAAAAAAAAGAACAGGAACACTATCAGGTATAAGAATAACATTAGTTGGTATATCTATATATACGAGGGGTATTCAAAAAGTAAGT
>UELV01086014.1:0-13991 GCA_900490015.1 Megastigmus stigmatizans | reverse complement strand
GTCCAATCACGTATTCTCTCTCTCTCTCTCTCGCTCTCTCTCTCTTTGCACACCTCGAGGGATCGATGTAGAAGTATAAAAGCAGAGCGTGTCAAGAGACGAATCCCCAGTTATCTCGGACTCTGTCCAAGCGACGAGCTTTCTCTCCTCTCTCCCTATTATAATAATTGCATGCGCTGGACTTTATTATTATAGCGGCTGTCCGTTTCTCTCTCTCTCTCTCTCTCTCTCTCACTCTAGCTCTTTCTCGCGCACTTGGAGCATAACGAGGCGAATCTGCATGAGGGTAGAAGCGCAAGTCGAAGCTCTCCCAAAGGATGCACCCGAGGTAATTCAAAGCTTGCATTCTCTCGCTACCTGTTCTCTCTATCCTACCTGTCTGTGTGTCCCTCTACGTCTGTATTCATATTGCTGAAAATCGTTCTGCGTAAGTGGCGCTATATACTCTGCGTTCTATCTGTATCTCTATCTTTTTTTTTAGTTTTTGTTTCGCGCCGGACGGTCGAAAAAATTTTCTTCGTTGGAAAAAAGCTCTGACACGGCGACGTGTTCGCGAGCGAGTTTAATTGCGTATGAATGGCAAATTTTTAAGGCAGCTTTTTTTTTGTATCAAAGTATAATTAAATATGATATTTTCATGCTGTGTCCTAATGAGCTAAATTTTTCATATTTCCGTTTGTTAGCTCGTTTAATAATGTTTCTCTCTCCGATATTTCTACCCAACAAATTGCATTAAATATTGTCAGTGAATTTTTATATACTGCAGTACTTATTCTCTTAATATCAAATAGTGAAAACTAGGTCCCTGTACGAAAATTAATGTATATACACTGATTTATTCAGTGAAGTTGTATAATGTTTACTGGGAAAAACAGTGAATGTATACTAATTTTCGGTCAGTGACCGAGTTTGCACTGATTTGGCAGTGAAATTTCACTATTTTAAATTAAGAGAGTATATTTTGTTACTGAAACGTTATTAACACGTACATTTTATTCACTCTAGTTTATCCTTTTTCAATCGTTGCTGGTGTGAAAGTTAAGTGAAGTTAGGTATTGAACACACTTTTGCTCGATTTAATTATCGACAAAGTCAGACAAACGAATTCCTGAAATAATATGGAATGGATCTCTCTTAGGGTGGCCCGCGCGTAAATTAGATGGTCCTGGGAATACCGGGTGTACGCATTAAAATGTTCCACGCTAATGAATGATTTAGCAGAAGTGATACTCCCCACGCGCGGTCCCTATGCGCGTCACAATGCCTCGCGCTAAATGTTCAAGTAAATTAACCCTTTAACGTTCAAATTCACATCTCGTCGAGTATGTGCGATGATAATTTCTGGTAAAATACCTACCCCCATTATCTAGCACCACTTTTCCCATTATTTTTGTTTACGGTTAAGCTCGAGATTGATACTTGGTAAAATTGATTAACGAATTTGTTTTTTTTTCTGTGATTTTGTGGTTAGAAAAGTAAGGGAACTACTGAAATATTTGTGGTGAGAGACGAAGTAATGTTTAGTTGGAAAGAGAATTTAAATGAGGTGAGTGTATATTCATGAATTAATTTACCATTACAGTCTAGTTGCACATTAAACCAGTAGTTAAGCTGTACGGTTGATAAAGTATTTTATGGATGGCTGTTTCGTAGAATCGATTATATGTTTAAAGTTGGTAAACTTTAGTGGTGTGAAATTTTGCAAATTTGACAGGATATAACGTACTAAAATAATAGATGCGATTAATTGGAAACAGTCGAGTATGGCAAGACACGCACTAAACGCTTTTCTTGCTCATTTAGCGGTACAAACACTGACTAGCGTATAAGTGCAAAACAATTTTAATCATATTCAATTCGAAGCGCTGCTCAGCTTAAAAGTCAAAGAAAAATTTAAAAAAGTAATCTTGAAAATAATTCAGCTTACTTTTTATTTTTGCCGCATTCGTCCAAAGTATATTAAACAGATGCACGACGACTGTGCAAAAAAAACCCGGCGCTCAAATAAAAAGTCACAAAATCTCACCGTATAATGAAACGCTCTCGGCCCCGAAAAATATTCAGCGCAGTATAAGAGTAACGGTCAAACGTTACCTTAAAACCAGAAGTACATCCTCTATCCACCCATTTCCTTCTCGTCCTCTGCACTTTATTTCCTCTCTTTCTCGCCGACTCTCTCTCTCTCTCTCTCTTTCTCCCTCTCTCTCCTGCCGTATGGCCCGGGATAAAGAGAGAATTCCCCGCCATACTTTTCGGTATCTGCTTTGTGTCATATTTAAAAAGAAGGATTCACATTTACGTGCGCGTTTCCTCGTGGGTTCGTTAAAAAAGAATCTGATACATTCCCAAAGAGATTTTCATATCTGACGATCTTATTGCGCATCGGTTAAAAAAAACTACGCAATTCTCAAAATGCAGTACATGTTCTTTTAATTTTTTTTTTAATGATAAAATAATTTCACGGATTTTCGAAGTAATGGTTCAATCGTTTATTTCAAGATGTAAGTACGCAAAGCACATGATTAAATCAAAAAGAGTTAAACCTCATATCGCAGTAAATGTTTATTGATCCATGACCACATCAAAACTTTCACTATTTTGATAGTTTATTAGTTGATTGAAATAAGTCACCAATCGACATAATATGTCTTTTTTCCAACATTAAGAAGGGAATTTAAGAAAATGAAAAACAATATTTTCAGCCATAATAAATATTACGCTCTTGACGTGTTCAATTGTTATTTGAAAAAATCAGTATATGTTTCCGTTAATTTCAGTGAAATATTGAATTTTTAAAATGCACAATTTATTTAACTCTCGTATATTAATTTAATCAGAATAAGGAACAAATTTAGGTACTTCACGAGACATGTAACATTCAGAATCATAGTCGAAAATATTACGTTTCTGTACAATTGTAAAAGATATGTCGTATTAAATAAATTAAAAAAAAGGATTTCTAGAAGAAAATATCATGAAGCGTATACATGGCAACACCGTCGCCATCAGCTGTCTGCTCATAGCATTATAGCGAGCCTACAGCTAACGCAGAGATTATCGTTAACGATACGCGAGTCAGTTTAATCAATTTTATGACATTCATCGATATTTTCTTTAATATGCAATTACTTCATTCCTCTAAGTTCTACGTGTCGACTGTGCATATTAATTCGCATGGATACATTCTCTCTATATATTCTTGCCAGATTCTACTTTGATTCTACTCATAACTATAGCTAGTTTTTAGTTTACAATTCTGGTAATTAGATACCTAGCCGACCAGCTGCTGAACTGGTTAATATTATTCCACCAGGAAAATAATCAACAAAAGTATAATTATTATCATAAAACTATAAAGAAAATCATTCAATAAAAAAAAATACTTTTCAGCGTAAGCACGACAAGGAAAATAAAGAAAATGCGCAGTAAAACATCAATATCAGTTTAATAATTATAATTAATAATTCAGTTGTGCAGCGATATGATTTACAGCGTTCGTACAAATTCATGGAAAAATTTTTTGTCAAAAAGTATAGCAAAAATTCAAAATCAATGGTGTTACAGGTATTTAACATTTAACTATTTCCAACACTTAAAGTGTAACATCTCGGCTTCTAATAAATAAAATTGAAAAATTTGAATGAGAGTTTAAAGGACAAATATCAATAGCACGCTTTATCAGAATTGTACTAGCCAAGTAGAACTTTTTCGAATTAATAATATCTAGTTTTTGAAAAACAATCTTAAAAATCAATCATTTTTTTCGAAAAATAACTTTTTTAAAATGGCATCTAGATCAATTCTTGCTATAGTATTTGAAAGATGAAACCTTAAACCATCGGAAATATAGTATTTGCAATTTCGTCAAGGATGATTACATAAATAGTTACCAGCGTCGAAAGTTTAAAAGTGACAATGTGAATTTAGGGAACAATGGGTTAAAAAAAAACATTTTTTGTACCATTACAAAACTTTCCATATGCTATTAGTTTAATATTTTTATAAATACTTTAGTTATATGGAATACTTCCATTAACGCAAATTTAAAATTTACTTTTAGATATTTAAATAAGATAATATTGACAGACAAAATGTAAAATATTTTTGCAGTATTTTCTAACATAGGAAAAAGTTTTTTGTTAGTATGAAATCCCTGGTAGCAATAAACTTCATTCACTAAATAAATTTAAAGAATAATAATTAGAAAATATGTTTATTGTGTTTTGGATTATTGTTTTCCATGAACTAGACAAATACTCAATAGTTGCAACGGACCATCTATGGTTAAATTCATTAGTGCTGGAAATTACGCAAAATTTAAACCCTTATCAACTGACATTGTTAGAGAACAGCTCAGAAGCCAAAAATATACCAGAACAAAACCTAATTTTCAGAAGGATCGTTCAAAAAGTTCCTACTGTGCTTATAGACTTTGCGAAAATTGAGTCTACAGATGACAATCGTACCTTGGATATGCCTATTTTTAAGAATCCTCGACATAAAACAATGTACATGGTTCTTCATCACAGTAGTCATTTTAAAGTGGAAGCTGAGTATTTACATCAACTCATACAAGTTTTCATTAAATTGTCGCCTTATTCACCACGGCCTAACTGTTTAATTATTTTTCTAAATCAACATAAACTTTTGCTGGATAAATATTTTAAGAACATTCTTATGTACAGTTGGAAACAAAAATTTTTGGATATCTCTATAATAGAAGTAGATATGAGTGATAAGTTACCAAAAATGGTACCTTACATTTATTATTACAATCCATTTTTTGATGATTTCAAGAAGAAACTATTAAACGAAAGCAAATATATTTTTCCACGTAAACTCGGAAATGCTAATGGTTACATTTTGAACTCAATGATCTTTCCCCTTGCACCTTATACAAGCGTAACAAAATCAGCAAATAAAACTAGCGTTCGCAGTCACCTACCAGATATTTTGATTGCAATAAAAGTACTGAATTTTTCTCAGAATTTAAGAGCACCCGAATACACTACATATAATGCAGCTATACTCCAAGTCTATGAAGCATTTGAACAGCGCGTTATGGATATATTTTTGTACCCATTGCCGAAACAAGCGTTTCAAAAAATCACCCTCGAGTTAGATACAGGGCGTGCTTGTGACAAACTCGTAGCAATGGTTCCATTTCTGCAATCACAAAGTTTGATTTTGCCTTATAGATTAGCTGACAGCATAATTATCATTCCTGCAGGTGTTGCGGTATTAATTTATATTATGCACTGCTTGAAGATTTTAACGAAGCGCCTCACATTATTTAATACTCTGTTAATCCTCTGTGGCATACCTAGGTCTGAACATCCACAGAAATCATCTGATAGAATTATACTTTCTACCATCGTGCTTGTGTCCTTCACATATTCCATAAATTTTTATTCGCAACTTGTAAGCATTAAATTAATTCAGAATGAACTACCTTTAGACAGTATCGAAGCAATGGAAAAGTTTCAAGTTCCATTAATTATCAATACTTATGATTACAACATGTTTTTCAACGATGACCGTAGGTCACAGCTTTTACGATTAAATACAATTCAAACAGATAATGTTTTAGATTATTTGAACTTTTCAATGAAGTTTAAAAATTGCGTTTGCCTGGTACCAATGGCTGAAGCAGAATTTCGCACAAAAATATACATGAATGTCGATGGATCACCAGTTTTGAAAATAGCAAAACCACAATTCGATTGTAATTATCGTTCATATTTCTTTGCAAGTGATTCACCATATGCAGATGCGTTTCAAGATACTCTTCAAAGAATTCACGAATCTCGACTTTACTTAGCGTCAGTTAATCAACAAAAATACCAATTTGTGCAGACACCTACTTATGAAAGTAAAGAAAATCTAAGCAATAGTCCTACAGTACTTTCAATTTTATTACTAATAACTGGTTATTTAATTTCAATTATTTATTTTCTAATAGAATATTTCAATCTATTCAAATTTCTCAGTATTGATTAAATTTTATAATAAAGTATTTATGTAAATAGATAATTGACAAAACAGTGGCTTTAATAAAAGATAATTTATTTACATGGTTGAGTTTTTTTCCTTTTTATCATCCTTGCGTGTATTGATTATTTTGTAATTATTTTTAATGACAAAATATACACTTGTAGCTTCGAGAAAAATATACGGTGAACAGTTATTGATATACATATATCAACTCTACGTTAACGATCTATTCGTTTAAAAAAGTAGGATTTTTTTCAGTACGCGTGGCGAGTAGAATCAATTTTGAGGTATTCGCCTAAAAATTTAACTGTTACTCCATAATAATAAATTGTAATGGGACGTAATGCACAATTTTATTCAGGTGCGTGCAATGCGAGTTATGACTGGTTTTTAATTCTTTTTTTGTATTAAAAACCAGTAGTATTGATGGTTGCACATATTATTATTCAAATATATAAGAATAATCTAAATATTCTTTGGTAGATTTTTACTATATAATTTATAAATAAATCATCGGCGAGAAATAGTAATTAATGATCGGGACCTCGGTTACTAAATCTTCGAACGCCAGGAAGCTTATCTCTTAGAATGTAATACAACGAATTGTCGTTTTCGCACGCGAGTTTCTTTTTATCGCGGTCATTTGTATCGTCGTTTTTTCGGTTCTACGGTTAGTCGGCTGGTCGGTCGAAAGGGATATATATATAGAGAAAGAGAGAGAGAGAGAGAGAGATAAAGTAGGAACTGGGAAGAAGTGAGAGAGGAAGCGATGTGAAATATACCACGGGTTAATCTTGCGTGCATCGGGCGAGAAATATATCGTTCACGTATATTGCCGGAAAAAATGGCTCGACCGGAAACGTCAATTTACTTCTTCTGAACGATTGGATTACGATTCTTTTAAAGGACATTCCATTAAACGTGAGACAATTCGATATATTTATTTTTGCGCGGGGCATGTTTGTTTATGAGTCAACGATATTGCAGCGATAGGTGACGTCTCTGTTTATATATGATTCTGTATGATATATGTGTCTTGTCTTAAAAGCAAAAGTAGTCGAAACATAACTAGGATAGATATCATATTTAGTAAGTCAAAGCAATCTCATAAAAAAAAATAAATTAATAAAATCGAAAAAGAAAATCGTATTATTTTGAAAAAAAAATTGTACACTTTTAAGGAAGAGTCGAAGGTTATAAATCATTTTTTTGCTGATAAAGAAGATCAAAATAAAAACTATAATGCATTTATAAACGAAAAAAAAAAAATTTCTTAATGGTACACTAATCGGGACAGTTACTCTGGTCTTAAAGAAAATCTATAGTGATTTTTTTTCCTCATTTTAAAGACAAAGTTTAAAAACTGGCAAAGCACACATAAATTGAAGTAAAGTAAAGTGGAAAATTTTTATTAAGCTTTTACAAGAAAAGCGAGAAAACAGCGAGTAGATATTATACTAATCGAATAAGTTCCAGCTTGACTTTAACAAGCAGTTTATTCAACGGAAAAAAGGCATGTTTAAATTCATCCAATTTTCTCTGGGAAAATACATAGCGGGGTAACCTACATAACAGGAAAGAGAGAGGGAGAGAGAGAGAGAGAGACGCCTAATAGTTGCACAATTGCCAAGGACACCTCCGCTTATTAATTCACTCGCCAGAGGCGGCGTTTTCCCACCGAGCCGCATATACATAAACAGCGTGCACATCAGGTACGAGAGCTGCTGCTGCCGCCGCCGCACGACAAATAAATGTAAATGACCAAACTCTCGGCAGCGCAGTTGATCACTCGCGCAAACGCCACCCGCGTCGGCGACCAACGGGATAACGAGGCCGTACTCGTCGAAGTAGAAGAAACTGCCTCGCGAATATCTACACATACACACACACACACTCACACACACATATACCCAGGTAGGTTTGGCGACACCCTTTCCTCGACTTGTCGCCTCTCTCGTATACTCTTTGCTACAGCAGTCAGGACAAAACTCGAGCTGGCTCTCGTTGCCTCTAGTAGTTGTTGCAGTCTTACTCGTAATAACAATTTATTACGAAAGTTCTGCCGCCGATGCTGCTGCTGCTGCTACTGCTGGTGGTTCCGGTGCTGCCCGAGGCATTCTATAATGCGCTATGCACCGCTTGCTTAAAACAGGAAATGGAGAGAGGGGTAGGAAGAGGAGGAGGAGGAGGAGGAGGAGGAGGAGGGGAACACGGCGATACTGTAACTGCCGGCAACTGGCCGCGGTACTGCACACGAAAACTTGCCCGCTGCTTGAAGCCCTGATGAACACTGCAGAGAGAGAGAGAGAGAGAGAGAGAGAGAGAGAGAGAGAGAGAGAGAGGCTAATGTGTCCCGAGCCCGCTGTGATTGGGAAACGAGCTGTGCTCTCGTGTGATCCTCATCTGATGCGGAGCTTTTGGATTTCCATGCTGTAACGGGTGGATCGGAGCGCGTTTTCTTCTTTTTTTTTGGGATTTGATCGAGTCGCCGTGTGCGCGAGATGCGTTCGGTCTGACGGCTTTATTAAAGTGAATTGCGAAAGGTTACTTTTTTCTCGAAAACGAATGGAATACTTTGCTTCGAGGTTTCATTTTTTGTATTGCGACTAGCTATGCGATTTTTTAATCAAAATTTCAAGTCTATGATATTTCAAAAATGTTTTAATAAGTGGGCTAATCACGCAATTAATTTTATTCAACTCCCGCCCGTAACATTATTTTCAACGCTGCATATAGAAGTGTATAGTACTTTATGCAATCTAGGACGAAGCTAATTGAATTTACGTATCGTTATTAATTAGCGTGCATCCAACTTAAAAAGAAGAAAGTGGACATTCGTACAAAAACGTTGCGTAAGCGAGCTTACGATTATTATCTCCTTGCCAATACTCGCGGATCATTTCATCCGCGCAAACGAAATTCACTTAAAAATTCACTTTCTCCTATATTACCTACGTTACCCGGAGCAAAAAAAAACGTTGACTTTAACCCACTAATTAAAACCGTCTCTAAAAGTCACAACGACTAGCAATACCAATAACGATAAAAACAGTCAGTTAATGCCGCGCGTATAAACCAACTGCGTATATAGCACCGCAACTTCTGGCTGGCGCGTCATGAATAATCGCTGCATCGCTTCCTAGCTGAGTTTGCGTTTATTATCGCGCTGGGGCAAAAACTCTCACCGCTCGAACGAGCATCTTCTCATTCACCTCTCTCGAACTTATTATATGGATAATATCCGAAGAGGATATATACGGAAACGATATTGGTCCATTCGCCTCCTTTCTTTTTTTATTCCCCGCGCTACTGTAGAGCTCGTATAGCTAATATAACGCGTGGCCGTCGGAATGTGTTAAGGCAAGCTGCTGCTGTTGCTGCTGTTACTGCTTCTGCTTCCGGGGGTAATACTGACCTAGCAGCGCTGAATTCCTAAGCGCGAGCTTTCCCCGAGAGTTAACGCACACATGCGCTATTGCCGACGACCCCTTACTCGCCCCCCACCCCAACCCCCGCATACCCTCTCTCGTGTGCCAGCGGCTCTTGGCTCGATAAATTCCTTGATATTTATTATTAAACGGGGGCCGAGGGATAATTCAATGCCGGAGCTCGTAAAACTGTCCATTCATACTATGCTTCTTCGCGTCGCGCGGGCGCGCGGACCCTTTTAGGTGTCCTGCTCCCCGCGCGCTCTACTGTACCGAGGCTTGCGCGCGCGAACAACGACCCCTCTGTACCTGATGTGATTTACGCTCCTTCGTACACTATTTTCACCGGCGATCGTTCGTTCCTTTTTTTGCAGATTCACTCTCGAATGCGATCGATACAGCGCATGCGTTTTTATAAAATATAAGCAATAAGAATCGGAGATAAAGTTATTTCTTTGAAAAGATTCCATACGTCGGTCCCATAAATCCATGAATGTTTTGCAAAAAAATTCGGTGCACTGAATATTTTTGCTCAATATTTGCGCGCGCGTCCCGAATTTTCGAGCGCACAAGTAACACCGACTCGAAGCGATGAATTGAATTTTTACCAAAGTGCAACAGCGACATACCCGTCATGTTTTCGCGTCAAAGCCACATACCGCACGAAAGAAATATCTCTTCACTAACAAAACCCACTCCCGCAATCGAAACATCCATTCGAATCTCTTCTGAAAAAAAAACGAAAAAAAAAAAGAAGAAAGAAAAAAAAAAGATAAACCAAATCCCACTTTCCATCAAAATTACCCTCTATACGCAGATAGAGATGCTCATCGTTAAAAAGGTCGCGACGCGAAACAGAAGCGGCCTTTCGGCAACGCGCGATTCGCCCCATAATACGCGCGCGCCGTCCAAAGTCGCGCAATGAAAATTCCATCAGCACGGAGGCTGAGCTTCTATCCTCGCTTCCTCTCTCTCTCTCTCTCTCTCTCTCTCTGTCTCTCGCCCAGAGAAACATATACACGTCCGATATTAAATTCGCGTGTGTGCAGAGCGCGTGCATTCAATACATCTGCGACTCTGTAAGCAGTAGTGGTAGCAGCAGCGGCGCCGGCGGGATCTGCATTCGTAATGCTCGCAGACATTCCGTAACACGAATGCGCAGCATCTCGGCGGCGGCTACTATGCATGCAGGAGAATAGAAATGGCTGCACGCCGCCGCCGTTTCGGACTCTCGGCTACTGCTGCTGTTCTCTCGTGCTTTATTGTGTATGTGTGTGGGTACGGGCGGTGAGTAGACGAACGCGTATGTGTGTGTGTAGGTGCACGCCACGCTAATGTCGCGTTATAAATACGGCCGGCGGGACTTATAAGAGTCGCTGAATTAGCTCTTTTTGCGTTGCTCGGCTGAATGAGTAGTGGAAGGGGGGGACTACTTTAATAAAGCCGTTTTTGAAATTAAGTGCTGTGCTCCTTGGGCTTCATTAAGTATTGTTTGTTTACTGCTGGAATGTTGGCTGTTTTATAATACAAGTCGAGATATTGCTCGTTGCTGGGATAAGGTATTGGTTTTTTCCACTGTCGATCCAATTAGTCTAATTCTGAACCCATAAACTTCAACAGTGAAATATTGTATTTTTATGAATTTAAGTAGCTTAGCGACGGAAGCTGTTTAACGAAATTTTTTATTCGTATAATCTCAGTGGTATAAGTATTCATATAAAATTTTAAGCTGAAATTTAATAAATTATTTGCTTATTATTGTAGTATTAAAACGCATCCAAATAAAGCATGCATTTGAACACCTGCACAGTTTTGACTTTTCAAAAAAATAAACGCTATTAAATCCATATCTGTAAAGTAAACTACTTAGTTTTCATCAATTATAAAGTATTAACGATTTAGCAAAACAAGTGTTAAACGAGTTTGGCTGGCCTTGCGAAACAATTTTGTGTTGATTAATAGGATTATATATATATATATATGATTAATATCTTTGCCTGGACCGAAATTACCTGTGGCGCTTGACAAATTGGAGACCTTAAATTACTAGTCAATTTGGACTAAAGCTATTTATATTTAGACCAAATAAAGGTCAATTTTATTACATATCTTTCGACGCTATAAAACTCAGAGATGGACTTATATTTCGTTCCTTCGTATCTCACTCCTTGAAACGACGTTCCCAACTCGATAAGCCACATCGAATCTTCTCGAAAATACGATTTAAATAATTTTCCCAATGAAAATTGCGCATTTCCTGCACCAGCGTAGCTTCCCTTCTATATCGCACCGGAAAACGCATCGCCCTTTAGCAGAGCAGCACTTGGAGAAAAAGTGCGGGAGAAAAAGGCCTCTGCACATCGCGCGTGCCAGCAGGGACCGAGAACTAGAAAGAAGAAGAAGAAGTGAGGAAAAAAAGGAAAGAAAGGTGTTTATGAAAAAGAGCAGTTCCGCGCAGTAATTTAAATGACGCAAAGTGAAATAAGAAGACGCTAGCTGCTGGTACTGCTACTGTAGGGCGAGAAAAAAAGTGGAAGAGAACTGGGGCCCCGCGCACATGGGGAAGAAGACTAGCGGCCAATAAAAAGAGTGCGCGCTTAGTTGCATATATTCCATATGGCGGGCGTGTCAGAAACACAGAGGAGTAAGAGAAACTCGCGCTCTTCCTCTCTGCAGCGTCGCGCGCGCGCGGCATGAAATAGCGCGCCTCGGATTAATGCACACTGAGCGCGGCTCGCGGCACATACTGCACGCGGCACACATAGCGCACTTTTGTCAAGCCCCGACAAAATTGTACTCCCGCTCTCTCGCCTCGCACACACACACACACACACACACACACACAGACAAAGCAGTAGCAGAGATGACCTTAGGCAAGGAGCTTTGCGGCTCTCGAGTCTCGCACACACGTATGTGCACTCTCTCTATCTCATCTTTCTCACTCGCGAGCGAGCCAGAGCTTTCCAAGCCCGAAAATTCCCACGCGCGCACTCGCGCGACGAAGAGGGAGTATAATTTTGCGAGAAGCACAACGCAGCCTGACGGAGTTTTATCGCGCGCACGCCTCCGAGACTTGACCCTAAGAACTTTTGCCCCCCCCCCCTCCCCCCACTCAAGTGTGTATGTGTGTATATGGGTTGGGATACGTGAGATTTTTCAGCCTGACGGATTCTTATTATGTGTGTGCGCGAGCACCTCTAGAGGATGCGAAACTTTTGTAACTCCGCCGGTCTCGAACAAAAAATGCCTCTGTCTAATATGGAGATTGCTTCGCGCGTTGGACTTTGTATCACGCTCGCGCGACAAATCGCTGCTACTGCAAGATGAAGTTTGCGGGATGTGTATGTAGCGGGATCGGACGTCGTGTCAGGATAGTGCGATGGAAAGTTCTTTTTTTCTTTTCTTTTTTATCCTGGGGTATGTGAATTTGAAATGCGGAGCTTTGCTGAGACTGACTGTCAGACTGTGTTATATGATTGTGACCGGATGATGTGTTTTTTGATGAGACGTAACAGCAGGTGAAATGTTCACTAAATGGACTTTTTACAATAGGAAACATTGCAAAGTATGTTTGAGTACACATTTATTTGCACATATATAGAAATTATCGAATTGATATTCGAGCGTTCTTATTTTCATTTATCTGTTCAATTCGAAATGAAAATTTCGACGCAAAAAAAAAAGAGAATAGAATGAAAATTGATTTCCTTATAAAAGTTTAAAGTAGCGAGAACTTTTTTATTGGGTAGCGCAGCGAGAAGTTTGAGTGATAGTAGTTTTATTGGGGGAAAGAGTGGAACGCGTGTATTTGGCTGAATTCTGAAATTCAAACTTTTTTCTGCGATTGTTTGATTGGTTAGTCACGGCTTTTCGCATTCCTGCAATTGTGTGTGTATGTGTGTGTGTGTATCCGCGTGTATGCTTTTTATGAGTAATCGATGTTCCGTGAAAAAATATTCACAGTTCACTTGTCTGTTCCACTTTACCTTTGAGATTGTTCCCTGAAAAGTCGATCGACTGTAACTTTAGATCTATGTGTAACATACGAATATCTCAATATTGTGAAAGAGAGTCCGTGTAGTTCATTGCGTTGCTATATTTCAACTTAACAAAAGTGATTTTAATAAAGATTTGTTATTATTAGCAAATTACTCGTGCCAACAAATATAGTCACTCGTAGCGACTTTCCAGTGCAGTCATGCAACGCACACGTAACAAAAAGAAACAGCTTCAAATTCCCAGAAAAATTCTCATTTCCTACGCAGCAACCAATCTGATAGAGCACGAATTTTTCCAAATTATCTTTCGCACCAACGTGTAACCCATTTCCCTCGCTCTTGCCCTTTGCTTCCTTTACGCGTGCATCGTATATACCCAACCCACTCTCGCGCGCACAAATATATACACACACATAGAGCAGTATAGACATAGCAGTGCAGGCGCACCTGTGCAGATTCGTCTTTGGCGGTGCGTGAGTAGAGAGATAGATAGATAGATAGATAGATAGATAGATAGATAGATATGAATTTATTTGCAAGTTTCTTACAAAATTATATAAAAATGTAATAA
>UELV01086005.1:0-17081 GCA_900490015.1 Megastigmus stigmatizans | reverse complement strand
TCTCTCTCTCTCTCTCTCTCTCTCTTAGACAAGAGAAAGAAAGAGAGTGTGACTATAAGCGTTGCACTGGCTAATTTTAATTTTTTTTTCTCTCTCTTTCTGTCTCTCTCCCTCAAGCGGGCGAGAAAATAGATCCGCCAGTCTTCGACTGTCAACCGGTCCGAAATAGACGAGACGATGTATATAGAATATAAGCTTTGTGTTTCTCTACGCCGCGGTGGCTATATGCTTTTTCGACCCCCTGCCTATAAGTGTAGCTTATATGAAAGTCATCGCCGTGCGGGGGAGGAGGAGGAGGAGAAGGAGGAGACGAGACGCGACGAATGAATTGTGCCGGGGAATGTCGGGACTCGAAAAAGTGTCACTTGTCGGCTCGCGTACTGCTCGCCCACGCGTGTCGCGTGTGGGGATCATTTTCTCTCTCGCGGAGATGGCGCGGGCGGCCGACCGCCTTTAAGTATAAGGTGAATCAATTTAGCACAAGAGATGAGAGAGAGAGAGAGAGAGAGAGAGAGAGAGAGAGAGAGAGAGAGAGAGAGAGAGGGACGGAGGCAAACGCGAAAATTTAATGAGCTCGCTGATGGACGGTGGACAGTTTGATCCCTAATATAATGTGTTGATACAAGCTTAAATAGGCTTGTATATCAATTGCGATCTATCTTATATTGCGTTTGCTCAGGAATTCGCGCTAGCATATATATGCGAACGTAAATTTCACTTTTATTCTAGGATCAACAATTTTCCATTCGTCACAGACATTTCATTCAAAAAATTTTATTCGTCCAATATCTTATACTACCGATGTTAGTGCGGTAACAGTATTTCACTTAATTAATATGCATACGTAGGTATAATAATATACACTTTGCGCTTTAGCATAAATTAATACCCAAAATACAACGATCGCAAGACCCATAGATCGTCATGAATGAACAAACGCGTCCATTCTCAAATCTATAGCAGAATAGTCAAACGTGAAACGAAATAAAAAAGAGCGGTCGACTTCGTTTGCAAGCACAATCCTCCATCCACACGTACTTTTAATCGGCACGTGCGCGAGGAAAAAAGCCGTCGCGTGATCCGGACGATCGTATAAGACAATTGCCGGAAGTAACACGGTTTCGTTTACTGAAATAGAAATCCCCCCGGGCCGAAAGAGCAAAAGTCTAATGTGTGTGTGCGCGCGCGCTCTCGGCCACCTGACTATGAAATTTGTTCCCTCTCTTCCCCTCCCCCTCCCCTCCTTTTTCCTTCTCCTCGCGGAGTGTGAAATAATCGATAGAGTGAATCTCTCCAGCAACTTTATTTATATAACGCCGCGAGAACCCCATCAAACGCGATCCTCCACAAATGCAAACCCCCGAGACTAGATACAAATAATCGCGCGAAAAGATACCACGCGGGGACCGCCTTTTCTTATTTTTAGCCACGCTGAGATTTCTATTATAAATTCCCGCGACTCTGCGAGCGCGCGCGTGTGTGTGTGTGTGTGTGTGTGTGTGCGTGAGCTATCTTGAAAAAAGAAAAAGATACTCGGGAAGCCACGAGGATGAATTCGTGCTTCATGCGTGATCGAGGCTACGGACACACTGCCAAAAAGCCGAACAGGTCGATGATCCCGCTCGCTGGCCCCTTAGTTTTCAAAGTTTCAAGGATAGTAGTGGCCAATGTCTCGGGGGGCCGCTTTATAATCGAGCGGTGAAAGTTCATCGAGTTCAACACTGGTACGACACGTGCTATACGTGCCACTTCGCGGATGTTTTCGAGATATTCGCGTGAGCGAAATGCAAGATGACGGCGGTTATACAACGAGACGAGAGAGGATGTGTGTGATGTTGGGTTTCAGTGATAACCGAGTGCCATGTACTTGGTAAACAATGTTGTTTTTGTGTACATTTGTGCTGCGCTTTTTTGATAAAGTCTGTAGTGTTGGGTTATTTAACGAGCTGCTATCTGATCAGCTGATTGTGGATTTTGGTTAATAGTTAGCTTTGTGAAAGGATTATGTAATTCTAATTTTTTAATCTCTGATGTAGTTGTCGAAATCAATGTTTTTAAAGAAAAACTGTTCGAGTTCTGTAAGCTATTTATTGTTATATTGAAGTGTAATTATTAAAGTAAATAAAGAGAGATTTAAAATATTTAATAAATGAAAGTGATATTTTGATAGGCAACGACAGTTGAGTGATTATATGCTCTTAATGAAATAAAGATTGGATACGTACATTTTTATTTCAAGACTTCTCAATTATCATTAGGTGCACGAATTATTGCGACTATTAATATCAACCTGGAATGGCTCACACAATCTTCAGAAGATATTTATTGATTTATATATTTGAATTTGTATAAAATATACCTTGAATTAATAAAACGAGCGTTCTTTATTAGTTTTGAAATCGTTTCTATCACAGTAGCATTCACTATTAATTCGTACACTAAAGTGCTTAGAATATAAGACTCTAATTCTAGAGTATATAATCTTGCTTTTAAAGTGGATTTTCAGTACATAAAATGGAAACTTCATCTACTCAGTTTCATTCTGCCAGATAAAATCCACAACAAGCATAAGTTTCCATTGTTAAAAGTCCACCGTATCAACATAAAATTCCTGCTTAATGAAAATATAAATAAATGTATGCGCTCATAACAACATAAACAGTAAAAAAAGCACATTTCCAGCGCTTCGCTACAACCGTCACGAATGCAAAATTAGCAGAAAAGAAAAAAAGCTCCACGAGAAAATTACGATTCTTATCGTAGGCGCGATCCACTATATAAAACCTACCTTTTCGATGGAAAACTCATCACTGACGCTGTTGGGCTTACGTCATACTGCGTTTCCAGCGCGCGCGTACACACAGTCTACAGAAAGTCGGTTTATTTTACATATATACCGTCTGACCCAATTTTCCCAAGAACGGATAGGAGCAACGCGCGATAGAGAAAGAGAATCTACTCGCGAAAAATGCAGCGTATAAACGCTCGTGCCTATGGTAGCCGAAGGCGCTAACTCATGCACACACAGACACACAAACACGCACGAGGAAGTGTACAAGACACAGGCCAAAGCGAATGAGGCGATTCGCTTACGCAACAATCAATGTATAATATCGATGCCGGGGCCTAGAAAGAGAGGGAGAGATGTTTAAGAGGTTGTAAATTGTGTTTTGAATAATGTTGCTATTATATTCCGTGGATGCAAAGTGTTGCAAAGAGGAAATGGCGGATCTATTGACTGTGTGATGTTGACTGAGTGTATATAGAATTACTAATCGAGCCTGGCTCAGAATTTTAAATTCTAAGATTTTTTGGGAAATAAGACATCGTTTAATAGATGGGAAAAAAACAGAATTTAAGTTTAGAGAAGATAATTGAGATTTAGCTTAACAGTGCTTTTCATTATACTTTTGAAAAAAAAGACAGACAGCTAGATTTTTAGAGTAGGTGAAACTCTCATGAATGAACCATGACAAATTTGAAATCGGAATAATTATAGGCCATAGACCATTATGTATATGCTCCGATGAAAATCGCAACCAGTTTCTGAGTGGGAAGTGGGCAGTTTTTCGTTTAGTTTTAATAACAGGCCAGTGCGCGCCTAAGCCGTCGTTAAATCTGATTATAGAAAGAATTTCAATTGTGTCCATCCATCAAAATCAGCGGTTCCCAACCGGAAGCGAAACTTTTTTTTAGCGGAACCCCAAGTTTATTTGCCGTGTAATTTCATATACAGCGAAAGTGGACGATTTCTACCGCACTTGACAAATTGTTTGATAACTCGTCAAATTTGTTCAGGTGGAAGGATGAAATACGATATGCAACAAACACTCAGTTAGTTCCAACTATTTGGCCGAGTAATACCATGAATGTTTGTTGTATACATTTAAATGACTCTAATAATTGTAATTTATTTCAATTGTAATAGTTTCAACACGTAATACTGCAGAACTGTTTGAATTCTGTATAAACACTTTGATAAACCGTAATGCACATGAATTTAGAAGCAGCATGATACGTAAATATGTGTATTAAGTAAAGTGATTTTAGGGTTGTTAAGTCTGATGTATATGACGTTCTCTATTATTTACAAATAACTTTACTGACTCTTTTCTCAATTATCATCAATGTTTGAAGTAGTCAATGTCGATTCTAAATTGCTTTTTAATAGGAAGACCTTAATAATATAACAGGACATCTTCAAATTATATCCTACGTATAAGTTTTCATCGTAACTAAATATAGGTTTGTATTTGATATCGCAACTTTTAATAATACTACAATGCCGTCTACAATGTGATAAAGTTCTTCCTCACAAGCAAGCAAGTGATATTTTATCTTATAACTTGTCAATAAATTTGTCCACGTAATGATTAACGTTCCTCGTTAATTTGCGATTACTGTTGATACAACCAAAAATACAATTTCATGTGAAATTCAGTTAAAATAGCATTCGCTTTCAAAATTCGCCATTCAACAATGGCAGCGAAACACGAGCCGTGGCACTTAGGTCTCGGCAGTGGTACAAATCGCCAAGAGAACCGCGAGTGAGAAGAAGGAGAGAGAAAAAAGGAGAGGAGACTATAAGCTAGGCTTGAGCATAGCCTGGGTGCCGGCTTTTCAATGGAAAAGCGACTTTCTCTCCAGTCGGTCGGACGCCGAGTCAATCGAGCACGTAACCTCGACACCTTCACCCTCTTTTCCTCTCTCTCTCTCTCTCTCTCTCTCTCTCTCTCTCTCTCTCTCTCTCTCTCTCTCTCTCGCTCTCTCTAACTCGCACACATACGCACACACAGAGAAACTCGCGCATTTGTGCGTACAAGCGGTGAGTGCCACACGCAACTTGGCTCGCACTAGGTCAATGAAAAGTGACGAGCTCTCGCGGTGGTAGTACAGTAGTAGTAGTAGTAGTAGGTGTGTATACGCACGCCACGGTGGTATTACGTTTAACCGTTAGCTTTTTTCGCGGCATTCCACAGCCGGGATTTTATATGCGCTGGACTTTCGCTTTTTACCGGAGATGACGATAGCTTAATTGCAACTGTTACGTGATTTGCGTTTGTTGTGGATCGCGGCTGGCTCTCCGAGTAGCGACCAGTGTACTTATAGATTTGCCTGGTAACGTTTCATTGAAAACGAGCCAGAGAGGATCTGGACTTTGAAAACGACAAGGTTAAGAGGATGTCATAATTGCGCAAGATTCCTCCTGGCCATTGTCCATTCTGAATGCTTAATCTCCGTAAATTTGGTTATTACGATATTCCCCGGAGATCCGTAGATTTTTCAACTAAAGGAATACACAAAAAGAAGGATTATCACAAATCTGAATATTCAAATGATGAGCGCTGCTGCTGTCCGTTGTCTCTTTGGAAATTTAATTACAATGCCCCAGAACGCTTTCATTTTCATAAATCAGTATTAATTCTGACGCTAGTTAGCATCGGGTACTTGAGCTGCTTATGTTAATGGCCAATTTCTAAATGTTTGTACTTAAACTGATTAGATTTCGAGACCAGACACCATGACCGCAGGCTTTAACGAAGTTAATTTTAATTTTGGCAAACCGCTTATCGGACCGATTCATCTGACCTGAACAGCTCTTTGATAAGTCTTACGTAACGCGAAAAGTCAACTAGCTCAAAGTCGAATTCAATGCTTATTAACCAAAACTAAACCATTACGATCTAATCCATCCATCAACTTTTCGAACACACTTTTAGCTCTGACATCTCTTGTTTCACATTTATAATCAGTCATAATCAGTCAAGAGCTTATCGCGGTAACGATTAAAATTTACGTAAATGTATCATGTAACATTACTTTCAAGCCCAATCAAAACAATCCAACATTTCTACACGAACTCCAAGACCTTAAAATGCACAATTCGAAAGGAGAATGAATGATAATGTGAGGAACGCTCCTGTTTTTCCTCATTCAGAAGAAACAATCCCAAAGATCCGGTGCAGATAAGAGCCAATCATCGATCGAGATCGAGATCGAATTATCGTTCGCTAACGAAACACTTCCTCGGCTCCGAGACCCAAAGTACACGCAAAACCGTTATTACGTGGGTATATCGTTTGAGTTGGAATATAAGCGTTCGTGATAACGGAATAACGGTGAGAGAAAACAAGCGACCGAGTGGAATACGTACAGTGTCGGCTGAACGGCACTGATTAGGGGAGTAGCGACTTGCCGGATGGCATTAATTCTGATTTCTCCTGGTGTTGAGATTTTTTCTTGTAATTTTTTCATAGATAAAGATAAAAAACACTGGAGGAAACATATTTCAAAGGCATTAAGATTACTTAAGCTCTGGGGAGCTGGGGTTGCAAAAGAATTTAAATGAGCGTATCTTATCTAATAGGTATTTTCGATTCAAGGTCATATAATCGTACGTCTATAATGTCGAGAATAAATATTCATTTTATTTTTTCAATAATTCTACATAAGACAAATTCCTACTGATATTCTTATATTAAAACAATGCTTCCGACTGTTCGCGTCAATCCGCACTTACAAGCGAAATTCCGAAATCCGAGGAATAAGTGTGAAACGGTGGCCGCTAACGACTTTTAGTCGCCGAGACGACAAACGAATGAAAAAAAAAAAGAAAAAGAGTGCGCGGATAAAACTCTCAAAGCCAAAAAGAAAAGAAAAACGAACGAGAGAAAAGAGCCGTACGACATGCGGAAACAAAAAAAAAGGCGAGACAACACTCCACCTGACATCGTCCTCAAACACTCAACACCAACGTAGCGTCCAGTAGTTATATTTCGGTCGCCTCGTGTGGTTCGGTATAACGAGCCAGTGTCGCGTCGGCTCTTTTATCAAACCGCCAAGAAGGAAAAAAGAGAAAGAAAGAAGGGAACAAAAAACGAAGAACACAGAGCTCCGCTGTTATAACAGAAAATCGCGCGCGTGGTCGCGTTACGCTCTATACGCAGCGGCCGCAGTTTCTGCACCCAAACATCCTCATTTCCACTTGCCCCGTGCTACCGACGTTGGCTCCCATCCTTACCCACGCGCTCGCGCGCACATGCACTCTCCTCTTTTTTCCCGTCTAGCTCGTTCACCACCACACGCAGACAGAGAGTATTTCGCCCTCGCGAATATAGCGCTTTCCTCCGCGCAAAATGACTAATGTCTGCCGGGTGCTGCTGCTGCTGCTGCTGCTACTGCCGCTCGTACACTCATGGGTCTCCGCAGTTTGGAGCTCTGCCAACAGTTGTTACACTGCCTGTACCCTATGGACTCTCTATGTCTGGCTGTCTGCGAGTCTACGTCTCGGGGCATCTCGGCGCACTCCTCGAGTGGCAACCTTGACTGTACTACACCATGGGCGCGCTCTATGTCGAGATGGGTTGCTGCTTCCTTTTTGTATTTTTGGGCGGGATGTAAACGATAATGCTCCGTGGAGAGCGAAGTAGCTGGAGTCGTACATTCCGATCGAGGGTTTTGCCTCTTGCGTCGAGTGTTACGTGTACGGCCATTGTGTGTACGGAAATACACTTAAACGGGACACTTTCTTTATCGCTTTTTGAGGCTTCGTCGTCGGAACGTTTGGATTCGAATTTATTACGTTGCAATAAAGCCTCTCGATTAATGAAGAATTCGCTCGACAGAGGAGATCCAATTACAGGCAAAAGTGAAAGACGTGTAAATCCCGTCTGTAAGAAAAAAGCGTTCACACCAGCTACTCGAACAAAAAATCAATCGGAGAAAGCAGATTGAGCCAAAAAAAAAGACTCGAACAAAAAAATAGTCAAGTCATATGAAAGCTATTAAAGCAGTAATCGAAACGACTTCGGCTGAAGACATTCGAGATAAAAATCCTATGAGACATCCCGCGTGGATAAATTTAGTTACTCATTCGCAGCCCACTTCCAAAATCTTATAAT
Source organism: Megastigmus stigmatizans (assembly GCA_900490015.1). Taxonomy (NCBI): domain Eukaryota; kingdom Metazoa; phylum Arthropoda; class Insecta; order Hymenoptera; family Megastigmidae; genus Megastigmus; species Megastigmus stigmatizans. The sequence continues at coordinate 9,180 of UELV01086005.1, read as the reverse complement.
ACATTGCACTAGCCGCTGCAGTTTTTTTTTTTTTTCGTAAATGTGACACATCCAGTGATGAAATCACCTCGAGCCGTCTTCGACTACATCGTACGCACATGTTTAGCGACAGAAAAGCCCAAATTACGTAACATGACAAATACACAATGACGGCTCGATCGATAGACATTAATTTCATGCGATTTCCCAGGGTATTGATGACACTTTTCAGCTCCATTACACACCAAATTTGACTGACCCTAAGCATCTCTGAAAAATCACCCCTTATAAATGGGGACGTTTAGATACTCCACCAGAGCAACAGGCAAAGCTGAAATGAAATAAATCGACTATTGCTTTTGAGACGCGGGGGGAAACGAATTTTTCCTGCATTTATCACGCATCAGTCTACGCATCAGAGATCAATTTCATTTATGATACTAAAAATTTTGAACTAATTCGTCATATCAATTTTTACTAGGATACCATATTTATTTTTTTACATACTTTTTAAAAAAGACATAATTATTAGACGAGTTATATCGTTTACAAATCAAACTTTTTAAAAATAAATTCACCAGAAATTCACCATAAATTTAAAACTGTAGTCATAAGTTAGATACGCTCGACATTAGTACAGAACAACTACAAACCTATTAGTTGATATTATATATATATTCAAAACTTTGAAATAATTTAGTTATCATATCACAATTCATTTCAGTGAAGTAATATATTCAATATTTTCAGGCACAAGACCGCAATAGAGAATCGAAAGTTCAACGTGAACAAAAAAACGTCCATCAGCAAACAATCATTTAAAACAAGGGACGATTAATCATCGACGGACGATCATCGGCTATACCTGCAGATCAAGAAAATCTAGGTCGAGTGTGTGCAGCTCGTCTAGAGCAGAGCTCGAAGGCGGCTTTCTACGCGTATCCGAAACTTTATACGGTTCAAGCGATATATGCACGGAATATAGGCCATTCGGAGCTGGTGAGGACACGCGTGGCCATAATTCTAATCTTCTTTTTCAACCCACTAAGATAGCGGCGCGAATGACCCGTAAAAACTGCCTCTTCGATATGTGTATACGCCAACACTCGTTTAGACTTTGCGAGAGAAATACTTCGACGGATTTTACTGTATTTACTTTAGGATTGATGTCGTCAAGGTTGCAGTTTCTGATCGGGAATTAATCTCTCCTATAAATTTTTATGTTGAATTTGCCGATGGATGCGTTAGTGCTATAATATTACAGAAATGATTGATATAATCAATCGGCATTGATGTTCGAAAAAATCTTCTGGAAAATAATGTACTTTTTAAGTGGGAAGTAAAACTATAAAGGAATAGAAAAACTTTTATTAGAAAGAATAGTTTCATTCAGTTTTAAATAAATAAGCAGATCAAATTATTTCCTAAGGTTAATCATTTAATTTTGAATCCTTAAAAGTAAAGTAAATGTTATGAGCGTAGAAGTAAGTAGACGCGTATGAAATTATGTACAGATATACTGAAGTTATCTATAAGATGTTCTAACTTACGGATATTATCAGGTATTATAGTAAATTTTTATATTATTTTTTATAGTGTTTGAGATTAAGTTTCTAGATTGTTATTATACGTTTCATCATGTTGTTGTATTTTCTTATTAATTCGTTCATTTTTTACTAAATTGCATAAATCAAGAATGTACTAGTTTTGTAACTGTATTGTTAAACTATTTTTTATCAAATTGCTACATTTTGAAAATAATGGTCTAAAATTATCAATAAAACTTGTTTATACTATAAATAGTATTAATTCTTTTTTGTATCATTTGCTAATTGATAGATAATTGTATGCACCAATATATTACGCTGCATAACAGTGAATTGAGAAGAAAAAATTGTTCTTTTTTTAGATTGAAAATTTATGCGCATTTCTAACTCATTTACAAGTACATTGTCCTCGTTAAGACATGTAGCTATTGCACCGAGAACAGCACTTTTTTCAATTTTTCAAGGCACTTGTAGTTGAATCTGTAAAAAAAATCTTACAAAACAACTCTTAGTTTGTTTGTTTTGTCAATGTCCACATATATTTACTGAAAAACTGGACGCTTTGATAATTCATTGAATTCAAAATAATCGATTTAATCATCGCCGTTGAAAATGACCAGAAAATAGAAATTGCAATCCATCAAACTAACGTGAGTAAAATCCCATTTTAAAATGCATCAACGGGTCTACTTCCAAAACCGAACTAAAAAGCGCTAAAGTGCAGCCATATAAATCAATGCTTCACCATAAAACAATACACTTTGCAGGCGTTCTCTGAAAAGAAGCGAAAAATCTATTCGGCGCAAAGAGCAATTTTACGCGCGCCATAATTCAAGCAACGACGCCATTTCCCGAAGCTTGAAAAGAAAAAGAACGAACGAAATTCGTGCTGACCTCGAGTAATGAAAAAAAAAAAAAACGTCTATTGCCATGCTCCTTTTTATATTTCTTTTTTTATTTTCGAACGGTAAAGAGAATTCTCGTAGGATGCGCAATCTATATCGAAGGTTGGGGCCAGATAAAATGAAAAACTTTACTGCGCGACGTTGTGCGCGACACATTTTCTTATGGCGTAGAAGAGAAAAAAATGAAGAAGGGGAGAGAGAGTGAGGCCATGCGATCGCGCTCTACATTATGAGTGTAAGGAGATTTTGAGCCGAGTGTTATAATGCGCGCGTGAGTGCGGTTTTATGCACTGGAATAATACGACTCGCTGCGCGATAAATAAACGATTTTGTTGTGTTGCGCCGTGCAATAGATTTCGATAATAAATCCAGTTTTTACCGGATTAACGAATAATGCATAAAGTACGAAAGCTTAACGTCCACTTGCTATCAATAAATTAATTTATCTCTTTTTGAAAAGCTGTTGGGTTTCATTGAAATTTAAAGGCGAGAACTGCAGTGAATTTATTATAAATGAAAGCGAATTTCAAATATAATATTGACACTTTGCAGACTTAAGCCACTTTCACAAAATATATATATAATTATATATATAATAAACGTATAGTTGCTGTATATGCAAGTATTCATTTTTCAATTTTGAGGTAATAAACGTATCATTTCAAAATTACGTTTCACGATTCGTAGGTCAAAATTATCAGTTAAAATATAACACTGTTGCATTCAATACAGCGGAATACTTTTCTCTGGTGTATACAAAAATTATAGAATATTACAACGCTTATTTACAGTATTCGTAATAACTACAGCTATTTTAAAATGCATCAGTTTTTTTTATTCATTAAATGCATCGAATAAATTGCAACTACACATAACTTTTTATCAATTTGCACTTTCTTAATACGATACCTCAGCCGTGCACAATATACATTACACACACACACACACTCACGCAAACACACACCACTCAATACTGTCAGTTTATAATTAACATCAATTTTCTCATCGTAAACAAACACACTCAATATAAGACGCTTAAACGCTATCGTAATGCACACCCATTATTACTTCTAAACAGAAAAAAAAGAACTAATAACGAGAAAAAAAAATGGAGAAATAAACTCCAAACAATCGCAATGACGAATGAAGAATGCGACATCTATTTTCCAGCGCGCGCTAAAAAAAGAATCAACATTTTTCATTATCGCCTGGCGCCGGCACGCGTGAGCAAGAGGAAAAGTTGCCGCGAAAATTCGCACGAGTGCCGCGACAGAGAACGGGGAAAAACCTACTAGTGAGTTTGACAAACGAGCGGCAGTGGCGGCGGCGTCATCGTCGGGCCTCATTTGCATGCGCCACACGGAATACCGAGAAAACCGCGCCGAGTTGTCTTCTCTTGCCAACGTCATAATGATAGATCGGCCGAGTGTATGAGCAGACCGCGACACGCGCGCTATAGACTACCGATATTCGTTAGATATACGCGCCTCTATTATTTGCCTTATTTGCCTTCTTTTTCTTATATGTTCTCGAGTTTTATTTAGCTTTGTTCGTGCTTGTACTAGTTTAGCCAACTTGTTTTGACACGGTTGCGTTACAAAAGCGCGTCTTAAAAGGTAAAGTGAGAATTGAAAGGAATATACTGCGGGGCTCGATCGTGTTTGATTATGATAGTTTTATAATAGCTGCGAGTTACGTTATTTTAACGATAAGATTATTGTTAAACTAATTGGTGTAATTTATATTGATTTTGCAATTCTCGCGCTTATACCCGAGCATCGAAATATACCTATTTTTCTAAAATACATTATTTCATGTTTATTTTTCTATTTGAGCAGACATAATTACTGATAGCTGCAGATTTGCTATTTTCCTTGAATAAAATACACCTAAACAGATTTTATAGATAAGAATCTCTTATTCCATACATGTAATCGAGTAGTGAGGTTTATTACTTTGAAAAGATGCATAAACATTATCGAGATTCCTCGTACGAAGCAAGGCTTAAGCTTGAAAGACGTTTTTTTTACAATAATTTTCCTTTCCAAGATTTTAGCTTCAGCAGCCGAGAAAAATCCCTTCGCTCCTGTTGATCAGTTAAATAAATATAACGAAGCTTCGAAAGCGACGCATTGTACATTTAAATTTCTTGCTGCCCTTTTTAGGCTCGCTGAGCAATTAGTCTTCTTAATTATTTAAAATCAGTCGGAAAATAATTATCTCTCAGCATGATCGGGGAAATGATCATCGATAAGAGGCAAAGGTTTCGCAAGAGTGAATGTGGAATTTGTAGGGACAGATTGAAGGCGAGATAAAGTATAACATGCGAAATCAAGCGACATTAAGCGATGGTCTGGTAAATTAAAATGATAAAGTAGCCAAGGGATTAATCAAGAGGGACAACTTTCACGAAAATATATCAAGAGCTTTAAAGTATTATATTTATAACATTCGCTACTGAATTCAATGAAATAGTTAAATCGAATACTATACATTTCAGTGCATATCTTAAGTTTGCAAATTAATTAGTAGTTATATAATTAATATCATTACTTAAGCCAGTTAAGAATTTATTTATAAATTCCTAAGTTGATGATGATTTGAAGTTTATATATTCATTTAATATTACTATTACGTACGCAAAGACGGCAATATAATCTTGTAGAAGATTACTCTTCTATTTTTCATTATCCGTCTGTGCATACTTGTGCAAAATTGAAGTTTATCCTTTCATCACTTTGATAAATATATGATAATAAGTAAGTTAAATTACTTTACACAAGATGGAAATTCCTGATTTTTTTTTTTTTCAAAGAACAGTTTACACATAGCATTTTTGTAGTTTTCGAAACTTTTCGGAATTTTCCAAAGAAATTTATAATAGTCGCGTAACTCGCGCATTTTATATACGTAAGAATATTTTATCCCAATGTTTACAAAGATGTAACAGAACAAGCAAAGAATCGTGTAAGATTTTAAGTTTCAAATACACGATGTCAAGAGCGATACATAACCGCTGAAAAAGTGTCACGGATATATTAATCTCTGTCTATTAAAAAAGATACAACGCGACAGTACGTTAACGGGGGCCGCCGAATTCCTTCGTTTCCTCAATCAAATCCAAGATTTGCAGCTTTTAAATATAGTTCGCAGGGGTCCTGCCTGAAATAGATGACTCCGTGAGTCATTAAGGGAATTGTGTGACTTGGCATTAGAAAAAGAGCTTCCCACTTTTGAACTTTATCTGATTTCATCGGATAAATTTAACTGCCTTATATATAATCTACTTAACTTACTAAACAAAATGCTTCTTTTTTATAAGCATTTCGCAATAATGCAAATTCACATCAATCATTGAAAACTATTGAACCTTTTCACAATCACAGTCTCAGTCTTATTTCTTACGACATCAATCCAATGAAAGCTATTAGTTTAAAACACGAATCAATCAATCTCCAAGAAAATGTAACTATCGCGACGAATGCCAAATTTAACGCTCGAAAAGAGTAAATACACCGCATATATAGTCTCGTAATCCAGAAGCGATCCGCGTCTTCCGCTAGATAAAAAGTCAGATCCAGTTCATTCGCAGCTCTCCGCGTATATAACGAGCGTATAGTAGGGAGTGCGAACGATCGCGCGGCGAATCGTACATGTACACACATATACATATAGAGGTGCACACACAGGCAGACACATATATATAATTATCACGCAGCCGGATCGTTATGGAATTTATCCGGGGCCGGGAACACGCCCTAGACTACTGGAGCTCTGTATATATATGTATATACTGGTTGCGTAACGGTGCACCATGCGGTTCCTTTTGCACGCGCGGAGCAGCTCTCTTTAATAAAACCGCGCGGCGGAGTATGCGCGCACACTACGCGCGCCCCGAGACCACGATAAGAGAGCCCCGAGAGCGAGAGCCCTTTTGCGTTTGGATACAAGGCAGATTCCGCGCGCGAGCCCACAGCTACAGTGCTCAACTCACTTTCTAGACTTGCGAACTATGGGAAATAGTTTGCCGAGTGGTGGATGTTTTTTTTCACGTAATTTCCGTAATTGTATCTTTTAAATTGAAATTTGTACGTGAAAGTTGCGAAATTGGAGTAGATAAATATTTGGCTATAGCTCTTGCAAATGTGTTTGTAATTTCTTAGGATGATTATTCCTGCGAAGATTAATGACGTTCATGAGTAATTGTAATTTGATGGAATGTTTGTATTACATATTTAAAAGGTCGGTTGATTGTTGACTAGCCAATATAGCTTGATATGGAATATTCCATGTACACGGCACAGGTTCATTTATTAGAGCGCGGAATATTTTGCAGTTTATTATCTCGATGCTCTTGTTGTCTGTATATATCTGTGTGTGTGTGTGTGTGTGTGTGTATGTGCGTGTGTGTTAGTGCATTATGAATTATTTTGTATCGCACACTGGGTTATAATGCTTTTCGTTTTTTTTCCCCTTCGCGGCCTCATGTTGCCGCGTATGCCGCGCGAATAGAATTTACTTAGATTCCGATCGCAATTTCGTGGTTATAATAATGGCGTCCGAAGAATAAACGTATTAATCAAGCGGCCGGATGATTATGGCCGGGGCGTATATATACACATCGAGCGCGTGTATAATATCGCGGTGTGCAGCGCCTTTTTAAATTTTATTAAGATTGGAAAGTGAATTCGCGGCTCGCACTAGCGCCTGTGTAAGTATAACGAGCGTTTAACCCGTTCTACGTGCCGAGACTTCGCATTACGCACACCGTAGGGTATATATATGCGCCATTTTAATGCGTGGAAATTTTTCGACATTTTCTTTGTGGCCTGGGTCGAAAGAATACGGGACTTGAGCGATTGAGTTACTGTGTCGAAAAGTCAACTCTTGTGGCCTATGACATTTATGATGTTCATGTATACCTTATTCTTTTTTTGGTCTTGGGAATTATTCTGACGTAATGGGGAGTGAACTGACGGAATCGTGGAGTGCGTGCAAAAGCGGTACGAAGATGAAATGTTTAATGAATGTTCGTTGTTTTTATTTAAGTAGCTGAATTCGGCTGAATTACAATCTGCGGAAATGTTGAATTTTCCTCGGTAAATGTACAATGCTCTGAGATACCTATATTCGTACCCCTAGTGTAGACTGGACTTTGTCGAGTTAATAATAACGATTTTAGAAAAAAAGTAGTGTAATTAGCTAGTTGGATATTAGTTTTTTACTTTCGAATACCCCGGAAGTGTCAAAGGCGAATCGCCTATTCGAGCATTTTTAGGTCAGACGATCATTTTGACAGAGACCAATTTTCGCGAGTGTGTATTTTTACTTAGGTATAAATATTTCGTTGTTTAGACTAAAGAGCGTGCGAGATCTCCTAGAATCCGAGATTTTGACCCCAATTTATAATTAGTATATATGCGAGGAGCTGAATAATGATGATTATTTCGCTAAATTCGTTTAATGAACGATTCCTCTGTACGTACATTGTAAATTTATAATAAACCTGCCAAATTTTTGTAAATGTTCACAGTAATAAGTGATACTGTGTAATTATCCCAAATTCTAAGATAAGAAACAGTTTTTATCTCTCGCACACTATAATATTAATAATATAATCATTCAATTTATGCCCAGTTATTTTCATTACAACGCTAGACAAAAGTTATTATAGTGTTTTACAAAGTGTTTTGTAGAATGTAGAAACTGTAAAATAAACACATCCATGTAAAGTGTTATCAAGTAAAACCGTTTTAGCAACTTAATAAAAATGCAATCTTAAAATTAATGAAGATTAGCAGATCTCTTAAGCGCACAGTTTTACTCATAATTGCATCACTTACATTAGCCCAACGGCAAAGTTCCTGGGAAAATTGTACAATTCATCAACATTTTTAAGTACTACAAAATAGTACATCACAAGAAGATGCTGTACAAGTTAAAAATTAATGAAGATTAACAGCAAAAAATGCCTGTTTATTCAAAGTCTTCACAGACAATTGTCACTTAATTAAACAGGAAAAAGAAGCAGCCCCCAAGACTCTATTAATCAACATCTCGCAGGCAATAATAAACGACGACGAAAGTACGAAAAAAGATATATCCCCGACTGGTGGTATGAAAGCAGCAAAGAAGTAGAGGAGGTGCACTAAATTCACGGGAAACGTCAGCCCCCGACAAATCAGCATAGCAAATATAAACCATCCAACGAAATATTCCGTGTCATCCGGGGCAGCAAAAAAAAGGCCCGAGCAGCAGCGCGACTCGAGATGCTTTTTAAGAGCCGTAACTTTTTTCCTAACGGCACATATAAGCTGTCCAAACTATTTCAACCCAGGAGAGATTCACGCGCAAAAAAAAAGAAGAAGGAAACAACCGACGACACAGGAAACTATAATTCCAGAAAGGAGCTGCTGCTGCTGCTGCTGCTAGAAGCGAAAGTAACCCACACGCGTTCCATTTACAAGAACGCCGCATTTTTTTTAATATCCTAAGCATGGACCGGAGTTTTCAGCGCGTGTATGAATATATATATATATGCGCCAGAGCTCGCAATGTCGCGGCACCTGTCGTCGAGATGCCCAAATTATTTCAAGGAGAGGAAGAAGAGGAGGAGGAGGAGATACTTTCTCTGTCACTGACCTCCTGCGGGTTATCAAACTCGGTTATATAGCCCGCGCATGTGCATGTGCCAGCCATAGTAGTAAGCCTTGGCGAGCAAGCGACAGAGAGAGAGAGAGAGAGAGAGA
>UELV01086000.1:0-20134 GCA_900490015.1 Megastigmus stigmatizans | reverse complement strand
TCTCTCTCTCTCTCTCTCTCTCTTTCTTTGCATCTTGAGTATGCAGGCTTTTTATTCTTCCGCTTGTGTGGTTCGCAATTTGGCCACGGTGTTGAGCTTCTTTTGAGCACAATATACATAGAAAAAATGAATAACTGCTATACCTTACAGGAATTACGAAAAGAATTAGATATTTAATATTTTACTCCCGAAATCATTTTATAACCTCGAGAAAATTTAAGTACCTATACGAATAGAATTTCTGCAATAATCTTACGCGTTTGGAAGTAACATTTTGCGATAGTTATTCCGGCAACTAAATACATTTTGTAGTTCTTAGAAGAAGAATGCAAATCAAAGACTATAAAGATAATCCTCTAATCGTAATATCTACGTTAACAGCATATACCTAACAAGATTTTCCCCACAGATTTATTCATTGCTCTTTTCCGCCTATAATATTTTCTAATGGCCACTCCATCATTCAATCATTCTAAAAGCTATTCGTCATCAGGGAATCCCGCGCAAAAGCTGTAATCTCTCTATAAATAAAGCATTAACTGTCCTCCAAAAGTTTCTAGTAAAATGTTATAATACAACGAATGTAATTTCAATAAAATTCAAAAGGTTAACACTTATACTTTCTGCAAAACTGATTCGAATTCAAACCGAACCAGAAAAGTTGCAATCTGAAGTCACGATAGCGTATACGATTCATATTACCCGGCTAATATTATAGTGCCTACTCATTGTTTCAATATCATTTCGCAACTCGAAAATATGCCGATATCGAAAGCGCGAGTCATCGAGGAAAGAAATATAACCCCACTCGATTTCCTCCTATGAAACAACCCACGTCCAGCAACTGCGCTCGCGCGAACAATACGCGCAGCTAATTCATTAAGTTATTCCTACGTAAATATGTAAGGCGTTCGATCGACAAGCAACCGAGGAGGTGAAGATCGAAGGCCAGCAGGAATCCGTGGGTACGAGGCGCGCGTTACAGGGCTTTGACGTGTCCGGAGGACTCGTTCCACCGCGGCGTTCCCGCCTGCTATAAATAATGATTACTTTGGCAAAGAAATGGCCAAACGGGATCGATCTTGCCCGACGGCTAAGCCACGATGTATCTTAGTTTCGACTAGATTGGAACGAAGGAGGTCAAAGGCTGCGAGTTTTCCGCATGAGTAAGACTCCCAACTTTATACACTCCTATGTTTTTATCTATCAATGTCAGTAGTATACATCTTCTATCCTGGATATCTTTCTGTGGACAAACATTTTTAATGGCTCATAACCAATTTTTACAAATCGATACTAAACTTACGCTTTCCTTGTATGTCAACGGTGACTTATTATACGATGTGCCGTATAGCTGCGCGCATATCCGTCATTATACAAATCAGGATATAACTTGTTCGTCAGAGCACTTTGATCACCGCTCTGAAAAAGAGCAAGCGCAAAGCTTCATTGACGTATTTAGCAGTTAACCTAATAAACCTCAATCCAACCGGTCCCGAGAATTCCGGTGCAAAAATTGCGAGCTTTGTCCCGAGGAATCGCATCAAACGAGACGACGAGGCAGGCACGCACAGAGACCAAACACAAAAGAGGCTGTGCAGCCGGCACAAATGTGTCGAGTTGCTGCCGCGGCGGCGGCGGCAGTGGCCAGGGGGTAAATATCTTCATTGCTTTCGTTATCTCTTTGTACGTATAAAATGACTTGAGTGCATGTATATATACCAGAGAGGAATGTGCAGAGTGTGTGTACATGTGTGTACACATGTGTGTCTTTGTAGCTTCCGCAGACAGGGTTTTAATTAAACAGGACACGTTAAGCATTGCTAGTGCTGCAAACCGCATCATATCCACGCTTATTAAGATGAAACAAGCAATTACCGGGGCAAGAAGGTCAATTTTCCTCTTCCTCTATTTCGCCCCGCCGCGCGAGCGCGCGCCTCTCCTCCACTTTACTACTACAACTGTATACTAACGAGGCGGTCGTCTTTGGCGCTTCAACACGAGGCACGAAGAGGTGTAGCCGCCACGCGTATGACATGAATTTAATTGCCAGCGTTGTCGCAAAGTAAAAGGTTCGAGCTGTGCGTCCTCGCGGGATATACTCGAAGAAATTGTATACCCAGGACAAAAGGCTGCGAGTGGAATTCCGAGACGCAGCGATTCGTCGATTTTTAAGCTTCGGGGAAATTGCCGAAAAGGAGAAATCGGTGCAAGACGTTTCCTATATATACATATATACGCGGCAAACGATCAGCTCAATTCAACGAGCAGGCCCTGTTTATGGCACGCAGAAAAAAGAAAACGGTGAAATTGACCAGGGAAAAAAGACGAGCTGTTGCCGTTTAAGCACCCGTTGTGTACGAAATAATAGGGGCAATCAAAAGAAGAAAAAGAGAGCGATACAGGGTTGTTGGAACGAAAAACGTCTGTTGGTGCATATCGAGGCACGCGGACTGCGAAATTATACGAGGGAGAGAGGGAGGAAGAAGGAGAAAAAGGTGCAGCAGTCCAAAAGGGGCATTCTATTCAGTATAAAAGGGCGTGTTTTTAGACAGAGAGGGAAGAAGAGCAAGAGAAGCAGCAGCAGAAATTGTAACACGCCGGCCGACATAGTGCCGTTATGCGAACGAGCGCGCCATTTGCAGTAACTTCGGGAGACGCACGCGCGCGCGCGAGAGAGAGAGAGAGAGAGAGAGAAAGGGTCGGGGGTGTAATGAAATGCTGCTGGTGTTGCTGCTGCTGCTGCTGCTGCTGCTGCTGCCCGCAGAGCCATTTTATGCGCGAAAGCTTAAGCACCGGTAGCAAGAACGGTCGATTTAGCTCTTTTCGCTACTGTCTACATCCTGACTCTCTCTCCCACACACACACACACACACACTACGTACATGCATTTATATATGTATATGAGAGTCTCTCTTCTATGGGGTCTAGCTTGCGGTCTTAAAATAATTGGGCACGCTTTCATTAAATTGTCCCTGCGAACCCTATACGTGCTACTGCGACGCTGCACACGAGAGCTGAAAGCGAGAGGGAGTGAGTTTTTCGTTGTTATGCCCCCAGGACGGTGGCGTGCGTTAAACACCCTGAAAAACAAAAACAGCGTAGTTCTGCGAAACGTTGGTAGGATAGCGGACGACGAGGGTTAGGAGAAAAACAGTTAAGTCAGCACCATGGACTGTGCACGCCTCGGTGATTTATGACTCGGCTCTCTGATAAAACGTTGAGCGTCCTTTTAGGTACTATTGCTGCGACTGTTGCGAACCATTTGTTTTTGCAGTGCTTCGGCAGTGCTTTAATCAAAATAATCTTAATTTGAGATTATATTCATTTTATAAACTATAAATAGATACTTTACGTTACAAAATATAAGTTTCTACTCTTATTGGATGACGGTCACTTAAATTTAGAGTACACATTAGTCTACTTACACACATGAAAACAAACAATGCCAAATGCAATAATAATTAAAGTACTTATTAATTTTTAATAAAAGGTGGGCTGATTTCAAATAAGATAAACAAAAAAGAAAGTTTAAATGAATCTTATTCAATAAATAATACTGCAATATAATAAAAATTCAATATTAAAGATGAGGAAGTATCATATAATTGTATAATTATATTACAATGTAATGATTACATATTATAACAAATACATTTTGCTTTTTACAATATTTGCCATTCCTTTATAAAAAAGGAATAACTTATTCATTGTCCTTAGTATTTCTCACATTGTGATTGTTTGAACGGTAGCTGTCTTTTAATTTTTTATTATTGTTTATAAAACAGTATAAACAGTATAAAAATGTAATAATTTAAAGAAACAATCAATTAGAGTAACGTTCAAAACGTTAAAAAAATTAGTAAAATTAAATTAAAAAAAAAATTAGTTCCGAGAGGAGATTCGAGAACCGCGGTAACAAAAAATACCAGACAAGGCGCTAATCCACTACGCCAACCGAACCACTTAAAGTATATTGCCAAGAAGTCCCGTATGTTTATCAGCCTATACGCTACTAGCAATTAATTTAATTTTCTGCCTCTGGGATTAAATAATATAATTGTCATATACAATTAATTACATAAATAATTAATTTTGCTCAAAATATTGAAATTATATTGATTTTTGAAAATACAGTAAAAAATGTTAAATGCCCTCTGCGGAATTGTGCTTTAATGATAATATATATATATACGTTTAATTTATTAAAATCACGTGGTTCCATCTAATGTAAAATGACAGTAGTGGTAAAAATAAAACATCTTTCAACTGAATTAATTTTTAGAATTTACCTCATAAAAATGTAATTATACATTTGGGGAAGTAAAATATTTAATAAAATTTTATGTTAAATAATTTGATTAAAAATTAACTATTAATGCTTTTTGGAATTTACTCATTAATGTATAAGGTTCATAAAAAAATCAGTCCAAAGACCGGGTTTCTGCAAATGTCTAAACCGCGTGGATGGAGGATACTGCCTGCGCGATAATTCCCCTTTTGCCGCTTTGGGTGCACGTTCCCCCTCTCTAATGAAAAGGCCACGCGTGGGATTCTGGGATTTATGCAGCGGGTGAGGTAAGGGGTCGACAGCTAGATGCGCATGGTTCATATGCACACCGCGAGGTGCGCCGTTGTCGAATTCACCATGTTCTTTTAACACGGCACTCAATCTCTATATGTTCGCTAACAAATCCTTAATTCCTTAACCACATTGGAAGTAAACAAAGGTCTAAACTCCAGTGATCTCAATTTAGTGCAATTTAGTATATAATTCAAGTCAAGGAAGAAAACAATAGTGATCCTTTGCCTGAAAATAACACAAGATCTATGAACATGAGTTACGGGAGAACTTATATTAAAACACGGAAATATACCTTCACTTGGGGAATAAAAAATTTTAAGGAATGGCATCTTGGACCAAAATGCAGTGACCAATCGCCACCAATTATCACAAACTATAAATACAATATTACATGGCACCTACTGTTATATCCTAACGGCAGGAATAATGTATACAGTAATTTTGTATCTCTAGTAATGCTACCGCCTATATTACCAAAGGATTGCAGCGATGTACGTTTTCATATTGATATCTCTGTTATCGATAACGCAGGTATTAAACATGTAAAAACATCTAAAGATTTTTCGGAATGGAATAAATTGTTAACAGAAATTCAAATACTAAAATTTGCCATTAAAAAGGACATTCATGAAAACTTTTTGGAAAATGGAAATCTAATTGTTAAATGGGAAATATATTTCCATGATATTGAAAACGAATGTGGTGCTAATTTAATTCAAGCTGAGCAGTGTTTAACACCGGCAGGTTGCCGATTAAAAGAGTTCGACGATTTTGAGTGCATTTTGGAAGACAACAAATTCAGTGATTTGAAGATCTTAGTTGGCAGCAAAAAAATTTACGCCCACAAGGCTATTTTGGCGTATCGTAGTACAGTTTTCGCAGCCATGTTGAATTATGATATGAAAGAAAGTATCGAAAGCACAATTAAGATCGACGATATTAGTCAGAATGTAATGGAGGAAGTATTACGCTTTATTTATGCTGCGAAAGTAAATAATATTCAAATCTTGGCCCACGATCTGTTTCTGGCTGCGGATAAATATAACCTAGAAGGACTCGAGGACATGTGCGAAGAAACTCTTGTAGATACGCTGAATGTCAACAACATTGGCAAAATCTTGTTCTTGTAGATCATTGTAGAACTAAAAGACTTCAAAGTATTGCGATTGAATTTGTTAAAATAAACTCGTCACAATTTATTATGAAAATCGAATTTAATCGAACGATAATGTCGCTCTCAAACAATTTACGCCATCTTTTGCGTTAGTGTCTTTAAAATTCAAAATACTTAATTGGAATATGTTTTTATTAATTTCACTTGTCAAATGTTGAATTGAAATAAAAGAAAATAATAAATTAATAATTTTGATAATTGCTCCTTTGTAAACGAATTTTAATATTATCATTATTCGATAATTATTGAACATAAAAATAAAATAATACTAGATCGATTTATCGCTAATCAACCAATCACCTGCATTTTATTTTACCCAATTTCCTCCGGTCGGGACTTTTTTTACATCTGTGTGTGTCGAGAAGAGTAGGAGCGCTCGGAGCCTTTATACCGTCTTGGTATAAAGAATAGCCGCAAAAAGCACACTCCCACGCAAATACGCGATGTTTGTATTAACAACGCAATTGTCGCCATAATTGCGCGTCTCTCTCTCTCTCTCTCTCTCTCTTCTTTTATAATTCTCCCGCGTTTGTATTATTATAGCATGCAAGTCGGCCTCCTGATTCCTGTCTCGTCGCTAAATTCTCGTCGAATCGGAGAATTCGGGCTCCGGCGCGTACGAAATAATTCCTGATGTGCACCCGTGAGCGCGCGGTATAAACTTTCTCTCCTATACTCTTTGTCTTTCTCCGTCTCTATCTGCTACGGTAATTCCGTCTTCTCTCTCTCACACACACTCTCACTCTCTGTCTCTCTCCTCGGTATATGTGCGACACGTCGCAGTGGCGTAACTGCCTGGTTTAATGCACAAGAGTGTGTGTGTGTGTGTGTGTATGTGTGTGCGCGCGCACGCGCGGCTGGCTTTAATAAGCCGAACTGAATTCGGCGAAGAAAAAGTATAAGCGAAACGTGCCGGGTCGTGTTTAACCACGGTCCATTAGCATAATAATTTCCACGGGCGAAACTTGAATGAACTTCGTTTCATAATTAGGCACTTGGGTTATTGTGTTATACGGGCCTGGAATTTCGTTGTATAATCACGAGGAGCTTTTGCACGAGCGCTCTTGAGTGTTAGCACCGCCCCCGAGCTTACATGTATATACATAGTGTGCGGCCGCGCGATTATGTAACGCGGAAAAATTCACCTAATATGCAACTCTTTCTTCTATGCAGACTGAATGAATCTTTCTCCGTATTATGCTTGTCCAGGTATTCATTTTGGTGTACTTGTACATACTTGAGTTTAAGTTTACCGTATAGCGTAATACTTATATTATAACAACATATTTTTCCCAATTATCGCTAGACAAGCATTCTAAGTCGTACTCTCTATACATATTTCCTTTTCATTTGCAATTATTTGAGGATTTCGCACGTACATTATGAAAAATATATGAATTTCATTATTTCAAAGCACTCACAAACTACAAGTATCAATGTAATAGATTAAAAAAATCATGTAATATAAATATATCATAATAACTATTTATAAATTTTTGACGTTAAAATATGTTACCGTTCTTTCTATTAAATAATAATTTCACTCTAAATTTCAATCTTTCCTTACGATTTCTTAACGGTGCAGATAACGTGCTGAAAATAATCCTTAAATTGGGGAAACATATAAATGGATGTTATTGTTAATTTTGCACAAGGATTCAGGAAAAATCTGCATCAATTGATTTCACAAATAGAACATTTAAATGTACATTCGATACATCATGCGACAAGAAATTCTACTCTTCTCATTTCAATATTAACGTTTGCATGAACATAATTTTTTATATGGTCATAATGATATTATTATTGCGCTCATTAAACTGCAAATAAAAGTGCGTTAAAATATTATTATACGCACACACTTGCGGTGCATTATTTTCGTCTCACAATTTTTACTGCACATTCTGTAGTACAAGCATTTATCCTTTCGGGTAAAATTATTATTTTTTTCATTCCAATATATGTACATTTACATTGAACTACCAAAGCAACAAGCACATAAGACTGTAAGCTCCCCTGGCGAGCATCGTATCTCGATGGCCGGTGCCAGCGGTGCACGAGCCAGCAATAATGTCCTCATCGGCTGCAACAAAGTTTGCGCGGACAAGTGGCGCACGTTTTATCGAATCGTCGGCGCCTGTATATACCCTTTTCCGTTTCGTTTTTTTCCCCTCTCTCTCTCTCTCTCCAATCGTTTCGACGCGCGTGACGGTGCAACCGATGAGCCTCTCGCCATTCGCGCTCTCCTCGAGAGAAAAGAGAGTCTCCGATCGTGTCTGGCCAAGTATGTATACAACGCACACTCTGAAGCTCGCGGCATATTTGCACGCGCGGCGCGCGATCGTCGGGGATGCGGCTACGCGCGCCTATACGTGCGATCTTTGTAAAACGAATCGATTGCAGCGTCGGGGATGGCATCGGCTGCAGCTATATACGGAATTATTAGCGCACCGGCCTCGAAGAAATAGCCCCGCGTCTGTCGCACGCCCACGAGAAACAGAGAGAGAGAGAGAGAGAGAGAGAGAGAGAGAGAGAGAGAAACTGCGCACACTTGCGCTTTCGGGGAACTATACCGTAACGAGCGCCGCCGCGAAGTGTCTGCCCCCACGGTATAGTGCAGCGTACACACGAGAGGAATGCGCACGCTTTCTTTGATTATTTATTCGATTCGTACCTGCAGGTATTTCTCTCGCATTGTCTAAGCGAGGCGCTTAAGTGCTTTGGATGGAATTGATAAGGTTTCAGTGCGCAAGTATTAAGAGAATGGAGGCTTTTTGTATATATGAAGAACAACAAGCGATATATGTCGAAATGAAAAATGTATGAAAAAAAGAATAATAATTGAAATCTACATGTACGACGGAATCGGTATATGTATGGTAGTTTGATAGGAAATCTTTATACAATGCTCGTTCCTTGTGAACCTTGACCTTGAACTTGCTGAAAATAACCTGCATTTGCTTACCCATATAGTATATATAAATCGAACTATTGTGGAACGACGTGAACGATTAGAAAATAATCAAGACGGCTTAAAATCAAATAATCTAATAATAAATTATTTAAATAACGTATAAGTTCCGAGAAATTCGATACTCGATTATAACAGTAACTATACATGTAAATACAAAAACATAACCAAATATTCACTGTAATTCTACAACAATACATGCATTAAAGAAGCCGTCGGCGCCACAGCCAAGCTATAATTGTATACGCATCGAGCACTAAACGAACGATCATATATATTGTAATCGGGCGAAATGCATATTTCCTGTCACGTACGATAAGCAAATTAAAGAATCGCGCGCAGAGATAAGCCCGATCGAGAGCTGCAACATGAACGATCAATCGCGCACAACACGCTCCCATGCTTCATATACGCATTTGTCAACGGATGTAATTCCTTTTTTGGGGTCGACACTCGCTCTCTCTCTCTCTCATTGTTCCATTGCTTAATACGTAACTCGGCGTGGTGATGCCGACTGCTGCTGCTGCTATTCATAGACCTCTGGCCGCGACAGGTTTATACATGCGCGCCAGACGAGAGCTTTAATGAAGCCGTAAGTGACTAGCGCCTGTCTGAGCTCGACCAAGAGGGAGAGAGAGAGAGACATGACCAACGTACACAGCAGCGGCTGCTCTTTCAAGGTTCGCGCGGGGATCGCGAAACCGGGATTCTCTTTGCGGCCAGCGACTCTCCGTTCACGTATATACATAAACGTGCGTTCGAGAGCGACGCGCATGTCTGGGCAAAGAGAGAGTCTCTTTGTGTATACAATAATGTTTCTCGCGACGGGTATAAGCATTGGGGTTCACAAAATTACTCGCGTGGGTTGATGACTGAGCGAGTCGGGCTCCGCTGAGAGTAGATGGATTCGTTTTTGGTATCTCGGGTGAACAAAGTAAGCAAGCATTAAATATGTTTCATCGGATTAACGGCTATAACTTCTGCAGAAGCTCCTCATATATAAATTACGTAAATCTCCCATCAGTGTTACGAGATGATACAATTAATGCTTATTGATATTCTAAATTTTGATGAAAATTGATTTGCTCGATAATACATTGATGTTGTTAATGTTTGCTTAAAAAAAAAACAAGTTTCGAAGAATAGCATCACCTTATCAAAATATGCGATTTCACGCGGTATTAGATTTCGACGATTCCTCGAAAAGACTTACCTTGCGATTCTCCTAAATACTAACGTATACGTCCTGCTCACCATCCCCCAAGAAATATATCAGAGGTCGCATAAAAATAACGTCCTAAGAGGCCTGGTGCGCGGTGGCCGCGATCGAATCCCGTTATGCGGAATATGGCACTTGGAAAACATGGACCTCCGCAGTAGTGGCAGCGCAGAGCAAGTAGCAGAGCCAGTATAGCATCGCAGGCTTTGCCGCGCGCTCATGAAATTCCTACACGACATAACGAATATAAATATAAGCAAATGCAACTCGAGGAGATATTCTTGCCTCGCGGTAGCAGCAGTAGCGCAGTGGGCGCATATGTAAAAATCCTCGCAGCGGAATATCGCACAGGGAAGGAAGAATCGTCGGGCGCGTGACGCAAACCAGCCATTTCTTTGGTATCTATATATGTATATATACAAGCTCGCGGCTCTCTCCCTGCCCTGCACATACGACTTGCAGACGTCGACGAATCAAAATGCATTTTAGCAGATAGCGCAACGACTCCTACTCTTACTCTTCTTTTTTTTTTCGTGAGCGTACTACACGTGGAGAGTGACGTTAAATTGAATTTTAGGAAGGGTACGTCCGGATATATATATGGCGGGGGAGTCGCTCTCCCTGTGTATATGATTGGGGATTCTCCATTTTTGCGGTTAGCTCGCAATGGGAGTTCCGAAGTGGAAAAACGAATTCGCGAAGCTTATGTATACGCGCCATGTCTGTACCTTCGAGCTCGAGGGATGAAGTTGTATTTATTAAGAGGATCGAGGATTCGGTATATAAGCTTCCGTTGTGCCCAACTATGTAAGAAAGTTTTCTCCAATTTTTCCCCGTGTATATACCCCCAATAGAGAAGTTCTCGAACGAGTTCGAATCTGCGAGATAATTGCTTTATCGAAAATTGATCAATCGCTTATTCTGCCTTTATTTGATTCCCCCGTGGGTGGAAGATATATCAGTCTCGTAAGAATGACGGCATAACTAGAAGCTTTGTCAATGAAATATACATTTAATAAAATCGCTTTTATGTCTTTACTTTAATAAACTATTTCCATCTCCTCTGCAATTAGATCCTTATATGCGCATATAAGCATACAGCAGCGTCGACTTATAAAAATATTGGCTAATTTACGCGTCTAATTGGGTCGGGTCAAGCTTTTATTTTCCCACTCAAAGTTTTTATCTTGATCCGCAGCGATAAAAGAACACATAGCCTCGAAGGGCCTATATAGGGTTTTGTAAAAAAAAAGAATGTATAGGTAGAGCGTCTGGGGAAATGACGCGCCAATATGTTACGCGTAGTATAATGGGTTAGGTCCGGTTAAAGCGTTGGGCCGTATAAATGCGTCGCGCAACGGCCCTCTCACCGCTGACAAAACGCATTCAAGTTTTAAAGTGCCCGTCGTAAATTACAAACTGCTTCACTTTCATTTCCATCAGGCTTTAAACCGCGCGCGCCACCATTGCACTCGTCGTTAAAACGCTCGGGAATATCTTAGTTCTAGATTTATCAAAAGATTTAAAAGCCGAAACATTGGATATAAGCTCTTGTAGCGCGGACTTGTGTGCTTAATTTCAGCGTACTTATATGCAATAATACGGTACATGTTCCTAAATTCCAAGGATTGCTTTCATAACCGTTTCGTGCAATTAGCGCTGAAGCTCAATAGCACCGCCAAGTTACATTTGCGTTACAATTTTTACCGATAAAAGCCATTCTCCCTGCGAGGTATTTTTAAATAGAAGGCAGGCAGAGCTCTAATTCCGAGCGTAATTTAGCGATCAAAAATTACCGCGGCCGCCCGTAAAGCAGAAGCTAATACTAAGCAGGCCTCGGGGATGTATCGAGCGGAAGCACTATAAGAACTAACCCAATCCCCATCCTCCGCGGCGGCGGCTTCTGCTGTCTTTCTCTCATCTCTGGTATAAAAAATTTAGCCCTTATTATATAACTACAGCGAGGAAAGGGGCCGTAATGGACTTTAGACTTGACTCGAGACGGTGGCAAGTGATGGAGCGATAAGTTGGATTATGAAAGTTTTTAATTTTGCATGAATTTCTTTTTCATGGCCGCGGGAGGAAGGAACTAGCTTATCTCTACATATAGTGTTTGGCCTGCGAGAGAGTGCGCCTTTATAAATACGCAATAAATGCTGAAAGGCGGCGACGATTATCGCGATTATTTATTCATGATACGTTCGCGGAGGGGAAACAACCGATCATCTCTTTATATAAATGAACATTTTAATTGAAAATTACGGTTTTGTGTTTAATCTGGTATAGTTTTCGGTTGCAATTAATAAAATAATGCAAAGGGATAATTAATTCTTCTGGTGGAATTAATTTTCTTCGGCTGTTTTATTTTTATTTTTACAATTAGCGAATGCTAGTCAATTAAATTTATGCTAACTATAACATTAAATATAACGGCTACTGAGATTACGTGTAACCATTTATTTCCTTTTATTCCTAAAACAACAGCGTGAACTGAAGATTCATTGGATTTTATGGAACAATAAAAGAACTGTAGAGAAAATTCCAACTTTAAGTTAATATCTTATCTATGTCGTAGATCATTATATAGTGGAGCTCAATGTAATGAGAGTAACACTAAAATAACTAAATGCCATTATTTTTTCAAATACGTCAATAAAACTATAGGTACATACATTATTGTGATAAGTATATAGTCTATTGAACTTTGCGACGATGTGAAATATTACGCTCCTCGATTATCATTAAAAATATGAAGACTTCAAGTTGAGCAATGTAGATGGCAGAAATGAAAATTTTTTTTCTCGACAGTGGTTTAAAAAAAGCAATGGCAGTGGCAATAATGGTTATACGTGTGAATATTGACGCGCATTTAAATTAATAATTAAAATGCAATGACAGTATTTGACTGAAATTTCTTTTTTACGGATCCATCGCCGGCTGAATAAAAATACTGAATCACTTACAAATTCACAGTCGAGTACTATAAATTTCCAAAAATAAAGCATAATATTGGTTTCCGTTGCTCGCTTAATGCAAATTAGTTTCATTAAAAATTCAAAAATTTATATTCATATAAATAAAAAATAATGAAACCTGGTACAAATGATATAACAGAAATCTTGATTCTTCCCGGAAAAAAAAATAATCTACGAGCAATGAGAAAAATAAACTGAATGTTATAACCGATAATGGCCTGTGGGAAATTCAAGTATTTCTTGATTAAAAACAGGGTTACCACTTGACGCTCGAGAGGGAGTTCCTGCGAAGAAATCCCAGCCCGAGATTATCTTCGCCTTCTATCCTACGCTATTAATATTGCGAATCTACTATCAGCCGCCTTCACTTCTCGGTTTGCCGTCTAAGTGGGCGTTCGGCCAACATATCCGCTCTCGCGAGATATACGCTTAATCATCTCGCGGGAAAAGACTTAGCCCCGGCATTAGATCCTGTCTCTCGCCAAGTCTATTCCCAACATTATAATCTTATACGATATTTCAGTTTTACTTAAAAGTAAACATTTTCAGAAATATAATATCACTCGAATCATAAGCGACGCTGCTTCTGTGTCCTCAAAAATATTAGCAGCAAAATAACGAATGCAAAATTAAAGCAAAGAGCAACGATGGAGCAAAATAAAACATTCGCCCTCGCACTTTTGGTCATTTCACTTTCGACCCATTATTCCTTAATTCGCCGCGCGCAAATACATCCTAATTAATTATAGATGTAGCGAGCTGAGAGCCGCGAGACTTTTAAACAAATAGCCGGGCGCGCGCAGGCCAACGGGGCATACAGCTCGAAACTCGGGGCTCGTGGAGTCGCCGGTAAATTACAGTATTTTTCTCGCTGACACCGCTCTTAGGGCACAATTTACAATTTTAAATGGAATTTTGTCAAATTTACAAAATACAGTGGCTGTGTGTGTTGGCGCGCGCGCGTCTCGGGCTCTTTATAATTCCATTAGGTAAACTTGGGAAATTTCCCCCGAGACTCGTCACTCGTCTCACTTCTGCGCGAAATTTTCTCTCTCTCTCTCTCTCTCGCTCTCATACTCGCGGCGGTGACACAGCTTCCGTCCAACCGAAACACCACGGATATACACATATACACGCGCGAGCCAAGATCATTATTTTTAAATTAACCGATGCACCTATCCCACCTTCAACCTATATGTATAGTTTGTTCCTCGCTGTACACCGTATATATGAGCGGTCTTTTTGTGTTTCGTTGCTGCGTTGTCGAACGAAAAACGCGCGCGCACGTGCGGACAGTCGTTATGCAAATTTTTTTTCGTCTTGCGCGTCGGGGCTGCATAAATGCATGGGAACGGTGAATGGCGCTCGAGGTGTATAAAGTTGTTGGCTCGATATTAAATACAGGTCAAATTGCCAATTTGCAGAAGTTTACTGGCTCCGCGTTCCTCTCTCTCTCTCTCTCTATACTCTCTCTCTCTCTCTCTCTCTCTCTCTCTCTCTCTCTCTCTCTCTCTCTCTCTCTCTCTTTTTCTTTTCGCCAGAACGCGAGTGCATCGCGAACAGTTATTTTTTCGAAGTTTTAAAAGGTTTTCTGCGCGAAAATGTTATTCATGCAATTTCATGCAAATTTCGAGACTTTATTTATGCAAATTTATTAGCCAATTTGTAATCAAAAGCGCGCAATTTCTTTTCAAACTTGACGCTTATTTACAGCTGAACGCGGAATTTCCCAAATAAATGTTACTTCTTCGTTATGATTTTGCAGGCCTTTCAGATGCCTATGCAAAATCCAATAAATTGAACTTTCCAAAGAAGCAGCCCCAATCAAAGTAAATAAAAGATATTTACCGAGGCGAAACTTTCATCTCAATAATTAACGAAGATGGCACAAAATCCATCGCACGATACATAAATTCCGCACCGCTAGTGCACGTGGCACGTACTTATATAAGTACAGATTAAAATAAAACCAAGCTCCTAAACAACCGCAAGTTTGAGAGAAAGCCAATCAAACTTTGCAAGACTCCGCAACCCAGCCACAAACACACTTTGTGTGTACACAGTAGATGTAAGTATATAGATGAAGACCGAGTTTGGTAAGACGATGCTTTCGGGTTTACGCTGTGGCCGATATTTATCCACTTTCGCGTATACACAGCCTCAGACTCCGTTGCTCCGTCATAATCGACAAAAACAAACGGGCGTAAGTGTTCCGAATAAATTTTCCAAACGGTTCGCATAGTCGCGCAGCAATCTGGCAATGCACACAACTGCCGTCGTATATCCACAGCAGCAGCAGTAACAGTAAGAAGGGAAATCGGGTGGCGAGTACAAGTCGTTTGTCGCCGCGTTCGCTGCGCGAAGAAACGCCACGCGACGGGGGAGGAGGTGGTGAGGCGGGGTTGGGGGGCGGGGGAGCCAAGTGGATTTAACGCCCTGGCAACTTTGCACTATAAATGCTAATGGCGCGCCCTGCGCCCAGCGGTCGCGACGTCGACGAGGCCATATCGAACTTGGACGGCCATATTCGCTGGCGGTTGGCAGCCGTTTCTCCTCTGATCTCCTCTGCCGCTACTGAAATTCGAGGTGTCTGTTGGAGTGCGGTGGATTCGCCGCCTATAATCGAGATAATAGAATCCCGCGGTGACAATGGGCTCCGCGATGCGCGGTCCTAAAATAGCGCGAGCCTCTGGCTGGATCTAATGTCGTCGACGCGACGAGACCTGCGCGCAACTCGGGAGTTCGAGGCATCAAAACTTTGCCGGAAGTGCTCTGGGCATTAATCGGCCAAATTGTCGAATCAACTATTTGACGTTGATCGGAGTGTGCTGTTGCTGCGCGCGATCGATTTTCTCCTTTCATTGCTTTTCTGCGGTTGTTTGGAAAATGTTCGAGCGCGGAAAACGCGTGCGTTATTAGTAAAAGAGAATTCATTAGTTGGGTGCATTGGATCGAGTATAAGTACACGCTATAGATATTTTATTCCAATTACTGATTGTTGGATTGTCCTTAAGGTAGTTCTCTCCAAAACCCTATATCTTAGAATATGTCTAAAAAAATTTCTATTTGCTAGTTTAAGTATACTTTATATGTGGTTAAAATCTGGAACCCGCAAGCGGCATGAAATTTGGAGATACTGGGCCTCGAAATTGCATACTTTGACATTGAAAGCCTATACTGAGAACCTATGGCCAGAAACGTTTCGTTCAATTGCAAACCAAGTTTTCTTAGAATTTTTTTCAAAAACTAGCACATGATGTAAAATAATGCTACGAATCGTAGAGAAAAAACTGGATATGGCAAACGGTGCTTTTTTTAAAGATACAAGAGTCCAAAGTTTTAATCCCAGGCTATATAACGGCCGATAGTATATCTATATCGGTGCGCAGTTTTTCACACTCTTTCAACTTTTGGGTCCTATTTCTATTTATCTTTCTTTCTATCAACATTCTGAACTTTAATATTAAAAATTTCGAGGTTTTCACATTAGATAACGCTGTGTAATATCTTAGACAACAAATTTTCTAATTTAATACCGAGTTGAGCACCACGGCAGAGAGAGAACGTCCTTAATCAACGATCTATGCATAATTTAGAGTTAATTTCAGTTTTTTATGGATGAGTCATGATTTATTAAAGTAGAAATTTACCAAAGAAAATGTATCCTCGTAAATCGGATACACATTGTTGATTTCTCTTACAACGAATTCGTAATTAGCGCTGTCTAAAACCCCTGTACACCGATTTTCAAGAATAACCGTTAACGTGTGTCCGATTTACGAGGACCTTTTTTTGGTGGTAAAAATAATTTTAGTGTATGCTAGGGTCAAGTCTTCAGTGTGTAGGAAACTTTGAAGTTACAAAATAAATGTGATTTAATTTGCTTATAGAAATATTGAGGGTTTTTAGAAATAGGTTATGCAATGATTCTTCACCCGTACAAAAAAATGTTTTATTTTGATTACTATTATTTAATTTGATCGTATTTCGAAAATCCAAATCCAAATCATCGTTTCAATTTTTACACCAGCTATTACCATCACCTCATACAATACTAAACCTTTAGCTACAGTCAGTCAAACTATATACAATTTCTACGTATATTTTGCCAATTATCCCCTGCATCGTTTCTTTGCATCATAAAAGAGACGAGACAGAGAATAGAATAATAAAATTTCCCGCCTACAACTCTCAAATTGTGAAATGGGCAACACAAATGCAAGATTGGAACTCTCGCAGCGTCAGCACTTCGAGAAAATCCTTAATTTTCAATAAAAAAAAAGTAGCTCGCTCTCGTCTAACGAATGAAGAGAAGCTTGCGAGCAGACGAGAAAAATGCTGCGGCAATATAAAACGCGTCGGTGTCTGGGAGTCTCTGGCGGGTTCAAAGGTGTACGCACTACTGCCTCGAGGGCATTGCATAATTCGTTGGGCGCTATAGAAGAGTACAGACGCGGCAGCGGCGGCGTGCCGGTGTAGCAATTAGCAATCTGTCTTTTTCATCTAGGCGCGAGAGGAGCGCGTGAACTATGCGCCAGAGACTGGTGCACAGTCGAGTGCATGTGCGCCGGAACGACGTCTGTAGACGCCTAAGGAACTTTGCTGCGTGTATATGTACGCGGAGCGCACCTGAACACGCCTGCTTCTATGCAAGGGCGTGACTCTCTCTCTCTCTCTCTCTCTCTTCTCTTCCTCTGTCTTTTGTAGGCTGCGAGATAGAAGGCTCAAAAACGGAGATCTCGCGCAGACACAACGGCTAAAAGGCAGTCGAGCGACCAAACTTTGCCTTTCCCTAACTCTTGCTCCTTCCCTCTTGGCCTCACGCGCGCTATTTGAGATATCTTTAGAAGTTTACTTGACGAAGATTTTGCGCTTCTCCAAGTTTGTTTCACCGATGCTACGTAAATTTTCAAATACTTTTTTCGATTATCCTCCAGCTTATCTATATATTACAGTTGGTTTAAAAGTCCGAAAGCTTAATAATATTCATCGTTATTATTATATAATATGTATGGGCATTTCTACCAATTTTTCGACTTTCATGATACTGATAACTTTAACTCTTCTAAAATATTAAATATTCCTTAACTTTAACATAGGATTGTTTGAATTGTACATTGTTTGAGTAGGCAAACATGCTTTCGTGGCTGTGCATTTAAATTAAGTCGTTTAAAGAATTCAAAAACCTTCCAAAAATATAAGTGCTTACACCGTACCAGACAATATTCTGTTCATACTAAATGATACGCAATTCTTAAATTTAGAATGGTCTGAAAATTTTTTACAGCTTAAATGACACTTAAAGGTAGTAAAAAAATTGCTATTTGAGTATGTACCATTTTTAAAAATTACAGTATCGTACAAGTGAAATAGCGTAACCGCGTTTTGCTTAAAATTAAATTTTTGTAACATTAGCATTGTAACTTATTCAACAATCATTCGCAGAGGTCATTATAAAAATGCATAATATTGTTTTATTTGCTATAATAAAGAAGTTAAACCTCGACTGACATGTGTGCTGCACTTATAAAAAATATTAAATGCTTTGGAATATTAAAGTTTAAAAAGTGACTAGAGTAAAAAACCAACATTTTTTTTGGCACAAATTGAAATTGATAACTATAATTTTTTAATCTAGTGTAGTCTATTGCTGATAATGATAGAAGAATATCAAAAAAATTTTGAATAGATATTCAGGATTTACTGATATATTTAAACTAATCAAAAAATTTACAAAATCAATCTTTTCAAAGCTATTTTAAATTCTATAAGCTATGTTATATAATTTGCATTATATATAGTTTCACATATATTGAACATACTACTAAAACATTATGCGATCGAGCAGTGACAGCTGGGAGAAACATCATTTCAGTGAGTGATGTAATCGATGTTGTTAGCAAAGCTCCAAAAAAACAAAAACACGTTACTTTGACTGATATTGAAGCTATTGATTTATTAACCAGATTACATTTAAAACCTGCACCTTCTTCCCGGAAAGTTTATTAAATTATTTGGACAAATAATGATATCAATACTTTATTTCTTAATAAACTTTCATGTACAATACTTAGAGTGTTTATCTAAACCTCCTTATAAACATTTTTCATTATCTCCTATTGGCTGGAATTTAGAGTTGGATAAACACAATAATAAAAGACATGCATCATATAACACTGATATTCAGAATGTGATGTTTTACAAAACTCATGACCCGAAAAAAAGTGTTAATAAATCAGGTTAATAAAATTTTTTTAAATTTTTTTAAATCCCAAAAGTCAATAAATTGATAGAAATGCTCATATATTAAAATATATTTTACGCTGGATTTAAGTCGAAATACAAAATAAAATGTTGTAATACAACTTTGAGGATGTAAAAAGCCTAAATTGCAAATTAAACTCGCGTATAAACTAGTAACTATTGTTCGCAGCAAGTATATTATCTCGTAACTACTATAATTAAACGTAATTATGAGGTATGACCGTGGTATATTAATTTTCATAACAATGTTTTTAGCAAATTTGGTGTCACAAACAATTAATTAACGCTTATTAAATTTACAAAGTCCTATATTAATTTTCTAACTTATATAGATAGATATATATAATTAGCATTCCAGGTCACATATAGCACCATCACTTTGACCGAACCTGCACCGAAGGCATCTCGCAAATCAATAAGCGTACTATAAGCGAGCTTATCACTTCGTAGAAACTGTCATTCAACCAATTTTCCCAAGCGCAAATTCTTATATATACTCAGTAAATCGTCTAAATGGAAAATTCCAGGAAAACAAGAGCACAGAGATACACGAGAAGAAAGAGAGGCAGAACAGCAGCAGCATAATAATGAGCCAATTACACATCATCCATAACAGATCTAAATCTGAGGGACTGCGCATATATAACAATAACAAAAGGCTCCGAAAGCATATATCACGTAGCTGCACGGTGCATGCGTATACAAACCATATGCATATACACATTTTTGAGGCACATTAATTGGTCGCATATAAATTATTATACCCGCGCGGCGAGATAAGGATCGGCGCAAGTATTCCGATAAGCCTGTCTAATGTTAAAAATACAAAGCGGAGAAGGTATATACACAGCGTCGGCCGAGTGCCGTTACCATTGTTGCGTGTATTGTATAGTACACGCGTTCTCTCGCTCCCGGGCTATACACACACACACACACACACACACAC
>UELV01085988.1:18613-40820 GCA_900490015.1 Megastigmus stigmatizans | reverse complement strand
GGAGCACTATGCTTCTCATCAAGATCCCGAATCAGTGACTAACTTGATGTCCTCCTTTAATCGTTTTTAAAGGATGAAAAGTGTGTCGAAAAGTGACGTATTACTCTACTTTAATTGTTTACAAATGTGGTTGAAATTTAATATCAAGCTTCGTGCTCGATTTGGCCGTATTACAAAAGATTGTGAAATGCTGCGTATGCATTTCACCATTATACACTTCTCGTTTGTCGATTGATACATTTAAATTTTATTTCTTTCGCATCGCATTCATTTCGCTTAAATTCCGATTTACAAATAATAATTTTTCATTGAACGATTGACCTTAATTAAAAGGTACGTCGTAGGACGTAACACTCCTATCGTGAGATAGTGTGGACGGAGGGTAGAATTGAATGTTCGAGGAAAAGAAAATTTTTAACTTGTACCCGACGTTACATGCCCATCGATTAAGCGTGAGAACAGTTTGCATGCTTGAACTAAAATAGTTATATCATTAATTCAATGGCTTCAAACATATAATGATAACGTGGTAAGTTTTTACGTATCTCGACTAAGGGCCTCATTCGATGCGTTAATGGTAATAAATTCTTGTTAAACTTTCAGTATAATACAATAACTGCATGTCGTTGGTATCAGTGCCATAGTGCCATGAAAGGCACAATAAAGCTCAGGAATCCTAGATTTACACCCATTTTACAAAAGTTTTGAATAAATAAATTGGTAGTACTTTTCGCGAACTTGACAAATATTGAGTAAAAGCTATTATCAATTCTTTTTTCAAATATTTTCTAACCTCCTTACTCAAATAATATAATGATATATTTTTTAAACTAGTGCCACAAGCTTTTTGGATAAAAATAATTGGAAGTTTTTTATCAAATCTTTCCATAAACGTAGTTTTCAAACCAGTACCACAATTTTTTTGACTCTATTCAAACACAGGTGTCAAAAACCTGTAAAACTTTAAATATCTGCATCAAAAACATTATTTAACAATAATTACCGCGAAGATTGCATTATCACAGAAAGTTCTGTACTTTTCGAAATGACCTCAAACAAATCAATCTCGTACCTGAAAAATCCGATGCACTCGTTTGAATCATTTCAACTTCGAGAGGATTTTCAAAAAAGCTAGAATTAGTTACAAGTTCAATGAAATTGTAAATGATAATGATCGAAAGTTGCCACCGTACTTAATAGGGTTAAAAATGCTGTTGATCGTCATTTCGTTGGATTCAGTGCCATTTTTAATCCTTGTTGCTCTAAGTTTTTTTTTGATTCTCTATATATATTATAAAAAATGTATAAGTATAAATTTTGAACAGAAAGATTTTGTAGGAAAAGTAATTCCTGAAAGTTTCACGAAAATCCAGGAACCACATCTTTTGTCATCCTGTTATAATATAAATGTGGACCCTCAGGGACCCCAACAAGAGCTCCTTTTAAATCGAATAAATATTGACAGTTTGACTTAAAAATTGGTACTTATACAGTGATTTTCCAGGATGCTGATTACGAATCCTGATCTAAATTGCAAAATTCAAAATGGTGAATCCAATATAGATGACCAAAAATTGAAAAGTATGAGATAAGTGAAGCCCATAATTATCAATTTTAGGTCAGACCAAATAAACTACATTGCCAGTACTTTTTGACGACTTGTCAAACCCCGATTCATCGCTTATTAAAAATAATGTTGGCATGTCGTGAAATTCAATACCATGATTATATACCATAACTATAAATTTGAGTAAGAGCATGATAAAGCTCAGAAATCTTCGATATTCTCTGATTTTACGAAAGCTTTGATCAACTTAAGCTATATTCTCAGTACTTTTTGATAACTTGACAAATACCTATTAAAAGCTAGCCAAAAAGAATGTCGATCGGTATACAGCTTTAAAGCTGATAAAAACTACGATAAAGCTCAGAAATCTTTAATCTTCAAATCTTAAACAATAAAATCATTTGCCTTGAAAATAAAACAGTTAATATTAAACACTCTAGTTTGTAGTTGTGTTAGCGTTTATTAGTTTAAAGCGATTAATATAAACGATTTTCACGATTTTCTTAAAACTTGGCAGGAGGGCAGGGGGCGTCAGCTTTTTGATCGAAAAATATTCATGTAAAGTACCAGTATATTCTATTGTTCTGCTGTTTTTGAATGTTGGACAATATTTTTCACACCATTCTTTCCAGCTTGATGAATTTCATACACGGAAAAAAACTTTGGTTGTGGAGACCAAAGTAATTAGTTGGCTCGTATTTAGTTGTGACGACCAAAGACTTTGGTGACAGCATCCAAAATATTTGTTATCACAACCAAAATATCTGTTGTCACAATTAATGTACTTTGGTTGTCAGAATCAAAATCATTAGTTATCACAGTTTGATTGTGGTGTCCAAAGCTTTGGTTCTGACATCCATTCGAAAAGGTTGTGAGAACCAAAGAAAATTATTTTGTACTGATCGTCGCCTTTGGATGTGAGAACCTAAGTGATTGGCTGTAAGATCTAAATTGATTAAATGTAATAAGTATAAATTCATTTGTATGTTGGTTTGAATAGATTATCAAACAAACGAATTGTTATATTAAAGGATTTTATTTTAAAGTAAATTCTGTTTTAATATTATTTTCTAGCCTCAAATGTTACAACGCATTGTAATCTATTGTTTTGTATGACAGGAATGTTTGTGACAAAAATTATAAAAAAAAGAAAACATGAAGTGGAAAATAATTTTTACTTTTTAAGTATTCGTTAGAATTTAATCAATGGTCCGTAGGTAAAAATTAAGCACACAGAGGGCGCATCAATTTTGCTAGTTATTTAAATTATACATGAATTTCACGCATATAATAATGAATCGATGCGTTTTGCTAGCCTTCTAATTGCAGATAAACGTATTTTTCCGAATGATGACGAAGGAAAAAGAAGAGCCATTAAATTATCAAGCATCCCAGGATACTCTTTTTTTTTAAATTAACTGAAGCTGTTCACGAATTATCTTGGCTACAAAGTCAACGACCAAGTTTATAGAAAAGGTACCTGTATAATATTGGATGTTGTGGGTGAAGACGAAATTCTATCTATTTTAGGCACAATAAATACTGTCTTGAATATCAGCGCTACACTTTTCCTTGTATATAATAAGATTTTTGAAACGTTATGGTACAACAACCATTATTTCGCCAACCATTATTTCGCCAACCATTATGACCTACAAGAATTGAACGATCATAACATTATTTCGGTAAAAAATTTAATAATTCCATTCCCTGCGATTGTACGCCGCGGGCTAACTGATAAATTATTATTTGTCAGGTTTCGGCATTCTTAGTAATAAATTTTTGTTACAAAAATTAAAAAAAATTTTGTTATTTATAATATTCTGTAAATTATTGTTACAATTTATACCTATATGTTATTTATATAATTAAGAAGTACAATATTTAAAGCATTAGATGTCAGAACCAAAGCAAATGAATGTCGCTAAGCGAGATTGTAAAAATACACTTTGGATCTCACAACCAAAGCTTTAGTTGCCAAAACTAAAGTCCTCCCCACCATTGATTTTGATTGTGACAACCAAAGCTTTGGAAGGCTGATATTTGTCCATAAACTTTGGTGGTGGTGTCCAAAGCTTTGGAACTCACAACCAAAGTGTCTTTTCAATATAGCAATATCTTTATTAGGAATCTTTAATATTACATTCTTACTTTGAAGATCATAATATAAAATTTTGATCTCTCAAGTGCCAACTGAAAGTGTTAAAATATTGAATGCAGGCAGCTCACAAGATACTCACACTTCAACAACACACGTAAAACGAGAAATTATTCAAGATCAAATTAAGTCCGGATGCGTAAAACCAAAAACAACGGCCCAACCGAACCATTTAACAGCTTTATAAACAAATGAAGAAACCATCGACATGCGTCGACCGCATCCCATGTCTCTCATTCGAAATCGCCAACAGCTAATCGTAAATATCCTCGTGAAAAATTTGTCTCTCTCTCTCTCTCTCTCTCTTTCACACACAAGTTCTCCATTCCTCGCCATCCACCTTTTGTCGCACACTCGCATCTCGCCCACACATAGAAGTGCAGCCGCAGAAGCGCACACGCGAAATTATGCATTTAGCAAGAGCGAGAGAGAGAGAGAGAGACTCGAGGCGGTTCTCCATCGTCCTCGTATATATATACTATAGAAGAGATACAGGGAAGAGGACTCTGCGCCCTCGCATATACCATCGTCGCGTCTTCGGCCGGCGAAGTCGTGCATCAAGCCGCAAATAAGTTATTTCCGGCGAGGCTATTTCCCGTGGATATATAGGAAGATAGAGAGAGAGAGAGAGCAAACGCGCCGAATTTAACTGGGAATTTCTCTCAATAAACCAGCCCTCGTACAGAGAGGAAGAGAGAGAGAAAGAGAGAGTCTCTCTCTCTCTCGCAATATAGTCTGGCTGCTGTGTCGCTGGTGCTGCTGCTCTCGCGCGCATGACCCAGATTCGCCCGGGCAATGACGTTGAGCGTGACGTCATGCGGATCGGCAAACTGGGTCGCGGGGTCGTAGGCACCGTCCGCTTGCGAGCGCACCAGAGAGAGAGAGAGAGAGAGCCGCCGATGCGATATGATGAGCGGCGCGCGATCCTGGAAGCGAACTGAGATCTAATTTTTTTTTGGTTCCTACTGCAACGGAACGGTGTATGTGTGTGTATATATATGTTTTCGTCTCTGCTGACGGTGAGCATGTATATACCTATGAACGAGGCGATCGGCACTTGCGTTTAGAGGCGAGGAAATGGTCGATCGCGTGGGTTTTCTGCAACTACTTTCGTTGACTTCCGTATAGCCTGGCGCGGATCTGGAATATTACTGTTTCATTTGATTACAGATTATGGGTCGCGCATGGCATGCGGCGCACAGTTGCAGAATTTTACGGTATTTGTATTTGAGGATATGGAGTTAAGCAAATGCGATTTATATATCGATGTTCGCTTATAGGTGGGAGTGGAATTTGCCACGTTTTACTCTAAAAATTTGATGTACGTATATAGGGAATAAATATAATAAATTGTCGTCAATTCATTAAATTATTTGATATATAGTTTATTTACAATTCTATAAATAAATTGTAAAATAATGTTTGATACATGTTTTTCTATAGAACTGTTATGATGGAGATTTACTTCGGGTGTACGTAGTCTAATGAGTTATTATAGTCTGAATATCGCTCGGTTATAATTCACAGCGACTAATTTTCTAAGAATCATATTAGGAAAGTATATTTATACTTAATAATTACTTTAAATTTTTTATAAACATGTATTATCAAGTACTAAAGACCGAATTTCCCGTCTGTTTTGTTCCTACGTGCATATCTACACGTGCACACATTGAATCACATATTAACATTACCTTTTTTCATATTTTTGATCTGATTACAAGTTTAGTTCTTAAATTAAATGTCATGTATTATAAATGCGATACAATGTCCGTTAATTTGTTTATATCTCGAATTCCTGGCAACGGTTTAAAAAAGAAGAACCCCAACGAGGTCGGAATAAAATGAAGCCTTTAGAGGAAACTTACGAAACCTACGTCATTACTTAGAGCATAAAAAATACTATCTTTAAAAAAAATCCTTACGGAAGAGTTAAAAAAAATGATTGAAAATCTATGTCTGTCTGTACTTGTTTGTTTCTACTTCCATTATGTATAGGGAGCGATCAACTCCGTCTTTTCTAAAACAATTCCCCTCAAGTAAAGGTTTTAAACTGTTTTTAATTAACAGATCTTTCCACACACTTAAAGATAGTACAGGTGTCATAGGATTACCTTGTAATTTTAATGTTTGAGGATGTTAGGATCCTCCTTTAACTATTATAAAATTGCGACCTCTTCCCTCTTAATCTAAAAAAGAACCACTGCTTTTCTACGAAATATAAAATTTAAAAACATTCGTTATTCCAAGAGCAGTTTGAATTTAAATAATCAAGGAGTGTATCTACAAAAATCTTAAAACTACCTATAGGACACAGAAATTGATGCATCTATTCACATAATATTACATACAATTTCACTTGCAATTCCAAGATCACTGTCGAAACCGAAAGTTCAACAAATAGTTGAAACTTTAATCTAGTGTGGATAGAACAACAGATTAAATTATTGATGACGCTAAAGTGCTGTGACACACATTCCAACACAAACACGCTCATTCATACGAAACAAAAAAAAACTATCTCAATGACATTGAGGAAAACTCGACGAAACGACACCGATTTCGGCTCCATCCAATACCATACGCGACAACTTTATTGGCCTCTCAAACACTGCGACTATAGGCATACTCTTTTTTTTTAATAAAAAGCCAAGATAAACTCTTGGCATCGGAGCGGCGCGATACATCGCAAAATATTTTCCGATGCACTTTTACAAGTAACGCCCTCCGCTATCTTTCCGATATATTCAAGCGAGTATACAGGTATATATAACAGGTGTGGGTGTATGTGTATATAAAGCAGAGAATATCGCAAAGCAGCCCATGAGTCTGTGTTGGTGGTATATTTACGTACAGAGCGGGTCCCACTCTCGCAATGAACAACAAAGAAATTGTGAGCTTCACTCCTCGTGTGCCTTCCAACGCGGAAAAAAACACATTTAATATTGCACTCAACTCGAGGTTTTGCTCTATATACAGGGGCGCGAGGTAATCGAAGTTGTTTACGCGCTTGGAGCATCGATAGCAATGATACATATCTATTGGGATTATCCCCTCATAAAAGTTTATATCCATTCGTCCTGGGACTTCTTTGTTTTCAATTTTTTCTTTTTAGTGACGCTTGATTCCATTGCTTTATCTATATAACAAATTTTACAAATAATCAAAATCGAACAATCAATCGTTAATAAAAA
This sequence comes from Megastigmus stigmatizans, assembly GCA_900490015.1. Classification (NCBI taxonomy): domain Eukaryota; kingdom Metazoa; phylum Arthropoda; class Insecta; order Hymenoptera; family Megastigmidae; genus Megastigmus; species Megastigmus stigmatizans. The sequence continues at coordinate 33,901 of UELV01085988.1, read as the reverse complement.
TGAATGAAAGAATCAATCATTCCATATTTATTTTTATTTGAAAAATCAAATTAGATGAAAGCACAAAACGCAGACAATAATTATTTTTTGTCAAGCTACATTGCACACAAAGCTAACACTATAGTTTGTTAATAATTGGAACTGTGTGCATAGCCAAAATAGTGGTAGACGTAACCCGATATTAATAACCCTCCATTCCCAGCAAAATTCCTGCATACACAACCTTCCATCGCTATACATACCGACTCAGCAAAATCGCACCGATCATTCAAACAAAGGACTGCAGCTTTAACCATAGCTCCAAGTCTAAATAAAGCACCGTGTACGGTGTGTGTGTGTGTGTGTGTGTGTGTGTGTGCAGTGCAGCAACATTAGTTCCGCGTGCAGACAAATCATCCGTGCGCCACGTCACGTCACACAGCTCTTACCCCTCTTATAAACACATAACTTGCGCACGGCTGGCCACACGCACGCACTTGCACTCGCACCAACCCCTCTTCCCTATATATATATATATATCTTTCCCGGTTCCATACATGCATGTGCGAGTCGATTCAGCCGTGCCACTCGTCCCCTCTCGGTGCACCAGTGCACAGCATCACGAGAGAGAGAGAGAGAGAAGGACGAGGACAAACGATATAGCTTGGCTGGCGCTATGGAAAGGAGAGAGAGGAGGCGAAACGGTTAGCAGATCTCATGAATGGCCGCGTAATGTGAATGAAGCTCCAGTGACCTACTTTGCACAGAGCAGGAGAGAGAGAGAGAGAGAGAGAGAGAGAGAGAGCTGGCGTCCTCCTACCCCTTTCGTCGTGCGAAAGAGCGAGAGAGAGAGGAGGGGGAGAGAGGAGCATATAAACGGAAGCATACCGATCCGTTCCACCAGCACCCCCACTTCTCTGATCTCTCTCTCTCTCTCTCTCTCTCTCTGTCTCTTTTGCACGCGAATATACAGGCTTCGCGAGAAGAGCAGCGATTTCGTTACGTCAGGGACGCGAACGAGCGGGTTATTGACTGCACCGAGAGAGTCGAGCTACTGCTGCTGCTGCTGCTGCTGCTGCTCTGGCGCTGCGGGACGAGTATTTTCCGAAAGTTTTGGTATCCTTGCTAAGCTACCAAGAGCCTTGATCGTTTCTTTGATTTCCGCTAGAACCTGGATACGTGCACTTTTTCAACTGTATTACCTTTCATATGATGATGATTACATTGTATAATAAAGATGGATGCTGGAGGTGAGACATTTTGGATGGAAATGACCTATACATTAGAACCGGAAATTTCCGGTTTATACCTGATTAGATCTGATTTCGTTTTCAGCGACATTTCTATTTTTTTCACGCGATATTTTTTCTAACGTGTTTCGTTTGATAAGTTGTATAGATGAGTATCGAAATGTATTCTCGAATAAATCAATACTTATACATTAAACTTGAAAATATTAATAGATTAACAATGGTTTACACACCTTTCGGCTGATGGATTTGCTTCTAACTCCAAGAAGTCATTCTTAACCTTTGCCCTGGTTTTCGAGCTATGCGCCCATCTTTCTTGACTTTATGGATGTATATATATAGAAGGTATATTAACAATCATATACATATGAAAATATGTTATTAGTGTATGTCTGCGAAAACAGGCACTATTGCAGTTCTATATACTAGCGGCTAAAAAATGATAATTTCCGGAATTTATACTAAATCCATGACCCACAAGGTGTGTCCTAATCATTATCCGCATTATTACAGTCTTGCGGCAAATATTATACTTTCGGAAAAGGAAGTAATTAATAATCTTAACTGTTATCAAATTTGTAAACCATAAATATAAGTAAAAATGCAAGATAAGATAAAGCGCAAGTATTGAAGCTAATGCAAATAGAGTAATCGAACAACGTCCCGTGAGCTAAGTTCATTGGCATGGTGTTCATAGAAAATTTGCTGCAACTCATCCTTTGAAAATCGCATATTTTCACATCTCGTGATTCTGCTAAATTTAACCACGCAGTGGAAGATCGATAAAAGGGTACTGTAACTATAAGGAATGCCTACATAAGAAATTCAATAAATCTTAACATACTTACATGCGAAAGTAAGTTATTTTGTGTTTGATGTGAGACATTTTTATCGGTGTATGGATCGTTCAATAAGGTCAAAATACTGTGCACAATAATACAGAGTTTATTTTAACAGAATTAAGGTTATGTTACTTATCAATCATTGAGAAAAATTTTATGTTTATTTAATACTTACTTGTACTTCGACGTTAAAACTTCAAAATATTTTGCTATTATTTTGAAACTATATGTTATAGCACTAAAAACCATGAAGAGGATGGTTCAAAAAAATATTATTGTTAATATTAGTATTTCCTACTTTTACACCTCCGAATAGTTTGAAAAGCTTGGGAACTTGTTCTAACCCTTTGTTTCACAGTGGGAATCCAAAGTCCTTTTTTTCGTAGATTTTTGTCTCTAATACTTTAGTTTGAAAGCATGTAGACACAAAATAAATGTTGACATACTACATAGAAGTTACTTCAATTATGAGTTAGAGTAAATTACCTCTAATAATTTAACTGTAATTCATCATGAACAAATGAAATTCAAAAAATTCGTGACGCGCAATGACAAAACTAAAACATTTTAACACGTAATACATGGATTTGCGGGAAAATTAAGTCCATGCAATATTTAGTTAAAGACAAACCAGTCATCGGCATCGGCTAGTCTCTTAAAAATAGCCCATAACGATAACTCGTCGAATGCGTCAAAGGCTGAACTGTAAGGGAATCGATTCATTTTCGATCAGAGACGTCACGCATAGCCCGTGATCGATTTATTTCTACAGTTAAAAAGCTATTTAAGGGCATAAATTTAAGCTATAAATACCACGCTCGAGCTTTCCCAAAATATATCAGAGTGACGACGACGATGACGAAGACGTCGACGTGAACTTAACCCGCATTAATGTCCACACAGAAGTTCACAAAGGAATAACAATTCAATTTCAAAGTTTTTAATTGAGTTCTTTGTCAAAGGATCTTGCCAATATTAGATATTCATCTAGCTCTTCAAGAACTTTCGACTTTTTCTTTCCTAAGGAAACACGCAGAAATAGAAGAGCTTCTAACTTCAAGAGTTGATAGAATTCTTAATAGATACAGATGTAAAAATTTATTTATTTATTAAAACAGTATCGCGCTCTTTCTTACATTAGTCAATCAGAAATTATTTAACACTAACAAAAACGCATTCGATAAAACTATCATGAAACGATACATCGAGAAAAATAATTACCCATCTGATTGCAATACAACTGAAATTCTACAATCGCCTGGCTTCAAATTTATGTGATATAGAATATATTTCAATAAATACCTATATACGCGTTACATTATCTCCACATTTCTCATTCATAATGCAAGCCATTCTAAGGGATGTACAATTGTTGTTTACGAATGCAGGTAGCTCGCCAAGTATGTACAAGAGAATCTGCATTTCGAGAACGATGTCTCCTTTTCTCAAAGTATATGCAATAACGCGTAAAAGGCTGGTTACATGCTCTATACTTTTACGCTACTAGCTGTTTGCGTAAAGCGAGTAAAAGGGCGAGATAAAATGCCTCTTTTTAGCTCACTTATACACATTGAATTTATTTCGAAGTAAATCCATTTTTTCATGTTGACCTTATATTACCATCCGATCGAGACGATTTTGTTCCACAAACGAGAATATCCAAACTCGCGCTGCTCTCATATACAAATAAAAAGGATATCATCAAAATAAAAAAGCGAGCGCATCGCCTCACGAAGCTCGCAATCAAGAATCTACGTCATCGCCATCCCGAAGTGACAAATAGAAATTCTGAAAAGGTATGATACGGTTAAGCTAAGCTCGCCGTCTTAAAATATTCTCCATCCAGACGTAGAAGCAGCAGCAGCGGCCGTCCTGTACAGCCGACGCATATTTTATCCAGGCCGGAGACAAAGCGTTTTTGCCAAATTCGAGGCAATTGGAGGAAAAGACGCAAGCAGCAGCAGCAGCAGCCAGAGCGCGCACACACACACGTACGTGCACACACACTGTATAGGGACGTCGGCGACATCGGCATCGTTCCACTTTTCAAATTCAGCCAGAACGCTGCTGCTGCTGCATCAGAGAGAGAGAGAGAGAGAAGCAATCGACGCGCCGCTGGACCACCTCTCCTCTCTCTCTCGGTCTCTCGCTCGCTCTCACGCGCATATCCCGACTGACGTCACGGGCGCAGGGGTGCGTCGAACCCCGCGAGCGGTCGGCAAAGTGCATCGACCTGAAACCCCAGTTCGCGCAGTGTGGAGCAAGCGCCCGGTGTGTGTCCTGGCCGCCGCTGCTGCTGCTGCTTCTGCTGCTGCTGCTGCACACATAGAAACACCCACGCGTGCAACCCGCTTTGTCGGGGCGCGGGAATATGTGTGCCGAGGACGAAGAGAGAGAGAGAGAGATGGTTCTCGGTACACCTCCGGGGACTCGTTGACGTTAGCTCCCACCGCCGCCGCTGCCACCGCCGCCGTTGCTGCGTGCAGGGGTGGTGTGGAGGTTGGAGGACCTCTGTCGTATTGGCCTCGCGATAATCTTGCGCGCGCCCTATACGAATTGGAGAGGAATGGGTTGAAACTGGTTATGGCCGGCTTTTCTCTGGCTTGGCTATTGGAATTTTCAGACTCTGGCATATATTTACGGTTGAACGGCGATATAGATGAAGGTTAATTACGTACTTTTTTTATTAAATATTTAGAAGTTTTTATGAAAAATGTTGCGTAGTGTTTGCAAACAAATATAGATTCGTTAAAAATGTAAGATCTACTGCTCAAAGAATAGAATTATAGTGTGTAATATATTTGGTTTCGTAAACTACTGTACATTCCATATACACGAATTTCCATTCACCGAGTAACAGAATCTATTCTGGCTTGGCGCTTCCACACATAATGACGGTCGATCTTTCTATATGTATTTCAAGCTCTGACTAATCCAGATCCAAACCAACTACAACGTTTACTGCCGATTCTATTACTGGAGATTCCTCAACAATAAGAAAGGTCGTTAGTATATCATGTAATGTGGACGACGAGCAAAGGATCGTCACTGTTAATGACCAATTAAAATCTATTCCAGCTAGTACAAAGGAAATTGTAAATATCACATGGCTTTGTAGTATATTGATAAACTATATTATCGATTTATAAATATCCACTGAAATAAGGTGTTTTTAGTCATATTTTTATATCATATTTATCAACATTTAGTAATTAAAATTGCAATTTGTGATTTGAATATTATTTATCGTACATATTGTACACAGAATTGTAAAGGTTTATTAGACCACCTTGCAGCTAGTATTCACCGTAGAACTTGAATCTTCAGTGCGCCAACCTATTTCGCTTGCATCATACACTATTTCCAATTGAAATGTTGATCGAACAAAAAATTCTTTCTCTTGGTTGCACCCCATGTCTAGTGGCAACTGAAGTTCATACCCTTATTTTTTTCATTCAATTATTGACGGGATCAAGATTTTCGACGAAGTGCAAAACCAACTTGGTCGCAGCATCCATCCCTGTCAATAGCGAACATAACTGAAATTCATGCCTCAAAAATACACGCAATGTAAAATTGCAGTCAGAGACCACCATCTCCGAACATTATATATTCTATTGATAAGCAGTAGCGCCCTCGAAATCGAAAAACCCTTTGACATTACCCTGCATACACACGACCGACCCTCAAACAAACCTAATCTACACCTCTCAAAATAACCTTATTCTTCCCCCTCTTTATCATCGTCATTAGCCCCATGTACGTACGTACACCAAATATTAAAAATAAAACATACATATATATATATAGAGAGAGAGAGAGAGTACTGTCTCTCTCACACACTGCAAGGCAGCAGCGAAATGTCGTCATCAGGGCGGAAGGCCGTGCGCGCGCGGCGCGCTCGCCCCGATCGTTTCATTCACGAGAGCGCATCGAGGGGAACACGAGAGAATCTCTCTCTCTCTTGCACTCCCTCTTGATCCGCGGCTGCACTCGGCGGGCTCGGCTGACCTGCACGGGGGCGCCCGTTTCTCTCCGGGGTCGCGCGAAACTGGGTGAATGAGGCAGTCCCCCACCCCCACCCGCTTCTCTCCCTGCAGCCGCCGCCGCCGCCGCCGCCGCCGCCGCCGCCGCCGCCGCCACGCAGCTGAGAGATGCAGCGCCCCTGTATATGTGCACGACGATGTGTATAATCTCGATTTATTTTGTTGCGGGATGCTGGTCTCTTTTTGTCTATTGGGCGATGCTGATTTTTGGGGATTTCGTTAGGCGTTGAGTTGATTGGTTAGTAGGTGGTGAGGAGATTGGGGTAGAAATGTCGTGTGGTTTGGATCTGGCGATTTTGGGATCGATGCTTGGTATTGAAAATGTCACAGTTCTTTGGATATTGATCACGTTGAATGGAACGTATAGGATGATGGGCACAGCTGCTACTGTATGTGTGCGTACATCGAAAGAAGTGTGGAAAATTGAAATTAGTTGCCAGGTGAACTGGAGTCATTCTCGCGTATTTTCATGCTGATAAATTAGTTATACTTGAAGGATGAATGAATCAAGGTTCCTGATTGTTGATTCTAATGATTTCTATCTAGATCTCTTGAAATTCTATATAAATATACTAATATTGTATTTTAATACACCAACTGATATCTCGTCAACAAAAGCTTTTTTGTTTAAAGGATCGCCGTAATTGTAGTCCTGATAGTTTCAAATTTTTTACGAGATGGTGGCAAACAGAGGAGCGGAGGCACTGACCTAGCTAAATTTGATCCGTGAAATTTTTATGTCGAAAGAAAAAGTTCCCTTTTCCTCCTGGGATGGAACTTCCACCTTTCCTATTTTAAAGGTTTACTTGCTCAGGTGAGTGTGCAATATTGCACGTTGATGGTTAAACTCCCTGATGAAATTTAAGTATCTTCTGCTATTTAATTGGTATTTCATTTATTCACTGTGGTATATTGAAAATCATTATTTGCAGGAATCATTTTGGTATCATTTTTAGATAGGTATGCCTTTAATCAAGTTACATATATTATCATTATCTAGTATTGTTTGCAAATAATACGCTTAATCTACATAACATTAAATATTTTAAATGGGTATCTACTTCCAAATAGTATCCCTTAGAAAGAAAGCAAAATAAGTTAATCAGTATAACCACGTTGAAATTTTAAGTATGGCTGAAGTATAGGAATTCGTCTTGCTTGGGGTATGAGTTCTTTCTAAGATCTTGCATAGATATGGGGGAGATTTAATAATAAAATAATTTAATTATAATTCAATTAAAAAATCATATTAATTATTAATTATAACTAATATTAATTATAATTATATATGAACTATTATTATGTTATTATTTATTATTTTTTTTATTATTAATTATTATTACAATAATATTTTATTAAGTAGCAATTTAGTTTAAGATAGAATTAAGTGTACAATACTTGGTCATATCCTTGCAAGATTTCAGCAAGAGCTCTTTTGCTGGACGGGGCTCGACTTTAGCAATACTTCGAGCCATATCTCAAACAATACCTAATGTAAGACGATTTTCCATACCCCATGCTAGCAGTTAATGCTTGCAAAATTGCCGAAATGTATCCCTGGTGTGTCCAGTAACTAGTACGTGACCAGTTACTGAATCTTTTACCTTGATTCTTTTGATCAATTAAGGATCGTATAAATTGAAAATTTTAATGCCGCGGCAAAGGCATTTCATCAAAAGTACAAAATTATAGCAATTAATCAGTTAGTTTTGTAGTTATTCATTCCTTAAATGCAAGAAATATTGATTATACGTAGAAATAAATTTCCCAGTAAGACCTGCGATGATTACAGTGAAATAAAAACAGGATTTTAATTGATTGATTGTAAGCTTTATATAGTTACACACAAATGGCATGACGTCAATTAAAGCAATATGATTTATTCCTGAAACATAGGAAAAAGGAAAATGCTTTTATTGACTGCTTCAGAATTACAGAATGTCGATATTCACCAGAATTTCCGGTTCAAAAGTCACCGAATAACAGAATTTCCTCTTTTCCATAATGCATTGATATTACCTTCAAAGTGAATGCTATTTTGAAAAATGCCAATATTGCGTATAATGCTGTTCTACACACTTATTCTTGGTTCATTGATGCGCGAATAATGGCATACGTTCTGCTCAATTTCCCATATCGGTTAACTAGTTATTAGCATATATACGTAGCCGTTTTTCCTTTATTGAAATAGTTGTTATATCAAATATCGCATTCTGTAATTGTTTACATATCGTACGATGTAATTTACTTTAAAAAACAAAACATTTTCAGAATCTTATTTTAACGTATAGGTAAACTAGCTATTAACGGTACAGAAAAACAAGGATAACTTGTACTAATAAAATAGATAAAGATATTAAACTTTAGAAATAGAGTACTCAGAAATTTACTCGCTAAATTAAAGACTGACTTTCAAAATTATGATTGTTAGAATACCAAAAGCTGTCAACACCCTAGAAAAAAAGGGAGACAATCTACCAGAGAAAAAACTCGAAAAAGCCCAGGAAACAGCCAGAGACCAACAAACCAAACGCTTCTCTTCCCCATAGGGGGTGTTATATACATAGCGAGAGAATGAGGTATATACAGACAGCGAGTTGCGCGCGCTGAAGTGAGAGAGAGAGAGAGAGAGAGAGAGAGGAGGCGTCCCTGGTAAGGGCCACGTGGTGAGGCGCGCGCGGAACAATCAGCCCGGTGACGTCATCGGTCTCGTAGCCAATCGGCCCGCAGCTCCATTCAAACCCAGCGGCGGCAGCAGCAGCACCAGCAGCAGCATAGCCTCGGCCTCCCGCCGAGCGAGCCACAGTGGAAACTCCTCGAGTTCCGTCAGACTCTCGCCCGACTGCAGTCCGTCCTCGACCACTGAGGCCGACGCGCGAAGCTCCTCTCTCTCTCTCTCTCACTTGCTCTCTGCTACTGCTTCCATCCTATACTCTGTCACTTCTCCCGCAGCATTTTGTTTTCATTTGTCCGTTTGGTTTTTTGGCTCAGTGCTTTCGGAGTGCAGTAATAAACAGGAACTTGCTTTTCTCTATGGTTAGACTGCACAAGGTACGGTCTGACTTTTTCAAATAGTAGACGTATAACTTTGTTTTCTTTTTTAATCTTAGCTGGATGACACTTTTTTTGGGTTGTATTTATTTTGAGATTCGATGAGAATGATGTTTAGATCCGCGCTTGACAGGTTGGATCAAATATTAACTGAATTCATTGCATTGAGACGAATACGTTTTTGTAAATTAAAGGTTTGTACGTATGTTTTAGAAAGTAACTGTATGTATGTGTTTTTGATCTATAGATATTTTTAGCTTCTAAATAGTCTTGAATTTTTTATCTAAATAGATTCGATTCTTTATAATAGTGCATGATGATTTCATTTTAGACCAAAAAAAAAAACTATTTGAAAATTAATTGAATTAAGTATTCTATCGTATGAAAAGTCATTAAACTGTAGAATAAAACACTTTTTTACGATTCGCGCCAAACACGTTTGCAGTAAACTCACATCATTTCTCGTAATAATCTCTAAATATCAATTGACCCTTCTATTCGATAACCGTATGAGCATCCAATTTTTCAATAAAAAAAATAATAATACCTAGAACACTAGCTATCTAATCTGCGCCTCTGCAACGAAGCACAAGTCATTCTCCTCCGCCACGTAAAAATCTGGAGTGCCTTCGCTCGTCTATCCGAATACGGTATACGAGCCCCTAAAGTAGTCTCCGCCTCCCCCCGACCACGGAAGAATTCGATTTTTTACTTGAAAAACGTGATGTGTACCCGCTACATATACATCTAACGCTTGCACACGTATCAACGGCTCGCGGAGCCAAGTCAAGGATGCATCGGGCCAAAATGAGGAATCTCTCGAGACCCAACGCCGGAATAGAAGAGCCAGCGAGACTCGAGTGCCGTTGGTTACAAGTTCTATACCCCTTGCATTATGTCGAAAATTCGTTATATCCGGAACAAAAACACACGTATTACTCCCTTACATGTACATATCCGTCCCAAACATTTGATGCAGATATTTTGATCGTATACGATAAACAGTTCGTAGGGGTTGGGATTGTTCTGTTGTGCATCGGCGCGTATGGACACACGTAACGATTGCAACAGGCTATTAGTGGCTGAGACAACGACAACGGGACTGAGACATTCGGATACATATGCAGCTCCAGCAGCATCAAGCCAAGAGAAAGAGTCGATCATACGGTGAGTTCGATTGTTCGTTTTTTACTTATAGACAGTCGTAGTTTCGAATTAGTGTCTTTTTCTTTCAACGTTTCTTCGGTACAAGGACGTTATCCTATTATTTATCAACATGATCAAATGTAGTTTTCTTTATTCATTCTCTTTTGATTGCTTAAAAAATGAGAACATATAGCTAAAATTAAAATATTTCTTTCTTCGTAAGTTTTGTTTTGTTTTTTCCTCAAATTAATGTATCGTTCGATCTTACAGAAATGATGTATTATTAATGTATTGCGTTTAATTTCGAATAAACTAACAAGATTATAGATCTCAATATTGCGACAAAGAAGGAATGCGGCAAAATACACTGGAGCGCACAGAATTAGTCCGGTAATTAACTAAGTGATACCCATGTAACCGATATCATTCCAAACAATCCTCCCTCGCGCACAAAACACAAACGAATCTCTAACTATAGACAAATGCACACCCACAAGGGGAGAAAAAATATGACGTATAGTCTTACCGTGGGGAGAAAGCGAAAGTGTATTTTTGTCCAATCACGGCGTTGCGCGCGCGCGCGCGAGTCAATGCCTTTCTATATTCCATGGGCGCGATCGATTCTTTTCGTTCAAGGAAGAAAAGATTAAAAAAACAAAAGAATCGAGCCGAGCGACAGATAAAAACGCAAACATAACTGTTATATTTCGGTGTTTTTGTTGCCTGTGATCCGGGAAAAGATCAATACATAGAGTAATATACCGATACTGCGTAAATCACTCAAGAATATGAATGATTTGGTTATTTCAATCAAAAAATAGATGCGCTGAAAGTTTTTATTTTACGACATCATCCAGGTTAAATTACATCTATATATGTACACAAATTACAGAACATCGAATGTTTATAACTTTCATAATGATTATTTTTAAGATAAAAAAAAAATTCACTCGAAAATTTTTTTGTTCAAACACCCTGTATCTCCACAAAGAGGTATATGTTTTCCACCCTAAAAGAATTTCACAAAATCGATAAATTATCAATTCACAATTATTGTTCTACTTTCTGCGAAACCTGTCGCAGGAAGTAGAACACTAATTGTATAACTAGCTATAGAGTCATTGACGAAAAGAAAACAGGCGCAGCACCGCGCGCGCGATAAGTTGATCCGTCGACCGTCGATCAACTCATCCGAGACAATCGTATCCGCCGTTCGCTGGATATGCACATATAGCTTTCCCCCTCAATTTTTGTTTTTACCCTCATTAACTCATTTTACGCGTACATGCAATATAAATGGATGGAATGTATTGCGCGTGCATTGCAAATTAAAGAAAAACTGACGATTTTCGAAAGGAAACAAAGGATTTTCGCGATTCGGAAAAAAGTAATGGGGTGTTTCTGAGCGGAATCTCTGTATGCACGCGTGTCCCAAATAGGAAATTCCATTCATGTTTTGAGTATATGGTCATTAATCGATGAGTGGGCGCGGGTGGCGAATTAAATTGTTCAGCGGTGCACAAAAGCAATTTCAATCTTTTTCCGGGTCACTGTATCATCATCTATATACATAGTCGTCTCCGAATTTTACATTTATGACGCTCGATATACTTTAGTTCGGTGCCAGTAAAGGCTCTCGCTCTGCAATCACCAATAACGACCATTTCCTCCACTTATACAAATTCATAAAAATCAAAAAGATGCATTTCACAATAACAATGACAACGGTATGTGATATTATACACTTTAAGTAGTGCAAACGAAGTTTAAGTCAGGCGGTAAACTTCAGCATCGACGCTTAACCCATGAAAAAAGAGTTCGACCCTCGCATATACAATTATAAGAACCTCCCTCTCTTGGGGCCCAAGATACCATCTTACGTCCGGAAATAAAAGAAACACAAACACAAACACATAGATGCGATTGATCGAGCGGGACACAGGGCACGTCGAGGTGCAGCGGCGGCGACCCTTTGTGCCAGTTATTGCGCGCACGAGAAAAGGGTTCAATGGGCCGATAAAAACACACGCGGAAATCAAGCTGTTTACATCTCGGGCGCGCGTATCAGAACACGTATCGCGCATATATATATATATAACCGAATCGTGCTGCAGCGCTCGTAAAAAAGAGGCTCTCGCTGTGGTCCATATATATATAGAAATGGCAAGTAAGTAGCGTATATAACAAGCGGACTGCAAATTTTCGGTCGCGCGTATACGTATACGTGTGCAGGCGCTGCTTAAATTCCTCTATCTCTCTCTCGCTCTCTCTCTCTCGCTCCTCGTTAATTGGGTCAAAATATGTACACCCCCGTTGATCGGTCCGTGGCACGGGGGGGGGGGGCAAGTCTCTCTCTCTCTCTCTCTTGGTACAGACTGCACACACACGCAGGCAGGCACAGTGCACAAGAGTCGTTGGTTCTCGCTCGCACCTCGGGGCGCATTGGAAATGCACGTCACGTCGGGGAAAGGTAGTGACGTCAGGGCGAGGCCGAGTTCCGATTGGCCAGTGGCTGGCTGACGTCACTCTCTCCCTCTTTCTCTGCCGCGCTCTCGGGCGGATATGTACTCTCTGTCGCGCGGATGCACATGCAGTCAGGGAGAGAGAGAGAGAGAGAGAGAGAGAGAGAGAGAGAGAGAGAAGGAAGGAGGAGAAGGAGAGGGAGAATAAACGGGTGCAACGGGGTTCAAAGTCCCAGTTTCCCAAGGCTGCCCGATCCGAGAGGTCGCCGAGCCGAGCACAGCCTCGTAGGTATATATATATATATATATGTATATACTCGAAGCGCACACGCTTTCATCTTGTTCGCTTGCCTCTTTGCGCTTGCTTCAATTTTTCTCTCTCTTCCTTTTTCTTTTTATTCTTTTTTTTAGCTGGTCAAAGGCTATGGGCAGCAGTTTTTGTTTTCTTCCACCTTTAGCTGCGCACCCCCCGCTTTTTTTTTCCCTATTCGCTGCTGCTGCTGCTGCACGTGGTATTCGCTATTCCCGCTCTTATATACGGCCACTCTGGGGATGTAATTTTTATTGTTTGTATAGCTTTATCGAGACGCCTGCGGCGTTGCTTTGAAACTATTCATTTATGAACGATTTTCTTTTATATATCGTGCTTGTGTGTACAATATTTAACGTTTCTTTTAAATTGGCAGTAAGTAATCTAAGGTAAATTTTTAGTTCTCAACGCTTATCCGTTCATCGTATACAACTATTTTTTACAAACATCCAAACACACGCACGCATTACAAAATTGATTCTCGTTTATCTCTATAGCCAATGAAAATTTCTCCTTGGCCACCTTTGATAACCACATTCATTACGCATCTATTCCTCAGTCTCTTGTCATCTATAGGAAGGTATATTGCAACCACCTTCATTCATGCGTCCCTGACAAGCTTTGATCTCTGCTGCTCATACACCTGCATCCAATGAATGGTTATACACTCGCAGTGTGCGTATAGCTGACGTGTGACTTAATATTTTGCTCTTTTGCTAGAAAAGTCATTTCTATATCGGTTTGACTTGTATACGATGTAACGTTGATCTACGGATAATACGTTGCTTTTTAATGCAAACTCACACGAGTACTTCTTACTAAAATCAACCTTATAACACATAGTTCATATCGTATATCTAAACAAACGCTAAATCACCACATTCACGACTTAAACTTGTCTGCGTGCATCAGGCCAATCCCGATAGCAATCATCAACGATACGTCACACCAACGTCCCCAATCGTCGAGATAAAGAATCTCTCCACTCTCTCGAAATCACTCCTCCAATCAGTTCTAAAAATACAATCCGCACACACGCAAACTGCATTCTTAAATAGCACGTATTATAAATAAAATCTCGCGGCTATGGCTAGAACGGCGCTCATATAAAATACGCAAATGGACAAAACGCCGCGAGATAGGCCGCGTGCACGGTATCGCTTCATTCTCTCGCCCACGACACGTCCTCCTCTCTCCCCTCCTCCATCAAGCCGAATCGTTTATATATATATATATATAAACGTGTGCGCGTTCCCTTCGCATTATTCGACTCCCTTCAGCTGATGCATGATGCATTTTGTGCGTCGTTCACCATCTCTCCTCTTTCCCCTCAGTGTATATTACGCGCGTCGATTCCGCCATTTAGGTGTCGATTATGTAGCACGGAAAAGGGAGGGCGAAAGTAATGATCGAAAGGTACATTAATGGCTGTGTTTCGGTGAGCCGTATACGACGCATTTATTCATGATAAAAAAACTCATCTTCATTATCAAACATCCGTGCAGTGGGATAAAGACATGTAACTTCTTTGTATTGGTATCGCAAAAGAAAATTACCGACTCAAGCAATTGCATCTCTTGATAAACCGCTTTGCACACCTGAGAATTATCTTCTCTCTTATCGAACGCCATTCTCCACTACTAATCGAATCGCGCGAAATTATACCGCCAATCCAAAAACAAGCACCACAAGTATATACACCATCTCCGTATATAATCGATCCAAAAATAAAAAACCCTCACAAGTATACCTAAAAAGATCAATCAAGAAAAAGAAGAGAGAGAGAAGCAACGTGTCCATATACGCAAAGGCCCCATTGTGGGGGAGGAGGAGGACGCGCGTCGCGGGAGGAATGGAGTAGCATGACCCGCTGACCCACATTCACGTTTGCGTCATTCACAATCTCGCCCCACTCCTCACGCCTCAGTCTTCGGATATGTATATATATATATATATATATAGAGAGAGAGAGAGAGAGCTGCAGTATATGCGCGTGGGGGAGGAGAGCCAGGAGAGTCGGTGCTGCTTGCGCGCACGTTTCGAAAAATGAATCGGCTGCTCGCCATGATTCATTTTCATCCCTCTCTCTCTCTTTCGGCCATGTGTGTGTGTGTATGTAGTGATTGCCCGCTGCGACCCTCGGCAGTGTACACGATACCACACGGTATAACGCGTCCTATATTTGCATGCGTTCGTGAAATC